>VBVR01003118.1:0-18990 GCA_011638315.1 Tetramorium parvispinum | reverse complement strand
GTTCCGCACAAGGATTTCGAATTAGGCACGGTTCCTGGCAAGTGTGCCCAATGCACGCTTCTGTCAGGGGGCAATCCCTGTTGCTAGTGCAACCCGCTAGAGAAAGAGTGGGAAAGCCCATATAACCCCAGGAAGTGTGCACAAGTATAAGAATTGAGATAAAAGGAGTTCTCTTTGCATAGCAATGTGATTTTCTCGATCTTTATGTGCGAAAAAGTATGCGAATCATCAATCGAGAGAAAAGTATTGTCCGAGATAAAAGAGATGATTCAGAAAGAATATGACGAATATCTCAAAGAAATCATTCTTCGTGATCATGCACGATAATTATAACGAGAATGAATTTTGTGCTTTATATGAAGAGAGTCTTACATATAATTTGCGAAATATGTACGTGAGATATGTACAGTACATACATATTTACAAATCTCTCGATGGCTATAAAAAAGAACTGAAAATAAAATCAAATGAAACCAAGCACAATGCTGGCGGTAGTACGAACCTTTGACGCAAGTATTTGTCGATGGGTCGCACAGCAAACCAGGTGGACAGTAGGGACACTCCGTCTCGTTGGAGTCCACTAAAAAAAATCATATAAATATCGTATAAATAATGAAAATTTGTTTATTGCAGATATATAAATGCTATTAAATTTAATTGCAAACATACCTTTAACGCAGACCGGTCTGTGATATTGAACATGACAAGCTTCGACGAAGTCGCATGGATTACCCAAAGTGCAAGGATTCACGCACTGATGATTTACGCAAGCCAATTGGATGGGACAGTCGTTGTGCGTTGTACATTTCACGTCTAATGAAATAAATGTACATTAGGTGCAGGAATTAATGTTACAAACGACGAAAGCGTCGTGAAATATTAATGTACATGTCCCAACAGAAAATCTATTTGATCTTAGTTTTAACTGCCATTTTGGTATGCTCTATCAAAAACGGCAACTATGAAACAATGTACATTTACTTAGGTCTAACACATGGGTGTTGTCAGTGCAAAATATAAACATGAATACACAAGGACGATGTACTTTTTCCTTAAAACGTATAGTGATATTTGTGTTACATGTGTCAAGTACAGCAACTAAAGAAGACATTGACACGTCTACTTGAAGCAAAATTATCTTTCACAGACGCTCTAATTTTTTCATGACTAATAATTTTAATTTTATAATAACATTTTTTTGTTAACGACGTGCCACAATATGACATTGCTATATAGCATAAATTCACGTGAAAGATAATTTTCTCTAAATGCAGACGAATAAATTGCAGTTCATTATACACATGTTAAATATACAAGAAAGCTGTAAGAAAGAAAATCGTGCACAAGCGTTAATATACAACATGCGTAGAGCGCTAATGCAGCAGTCCTTTGTCTGCATTTGGGAAAGCAGTGTCTGACTGCCTATTGACAATTTTCGATTTGGTCATCACATGGGACAGATAGATGTTCGATTTATGGGCCGCCCTTATGGTATCGATCGCATTCTCATTCATGAATTTACACCGAGCCATTTCATGAAATGACTGATTCGGCAAGCAATGCCTACAACTTCCAGAATTGGTTACTTCCAATTTTTATCTGGATACAATAATGTGGCTTCACACACTGGAGGAAGCTTGTAGAGGACATCGGTGACAAACATAAAATGACACCACAATTACGAAACTCCCGACAAGAGAAATCTTTACCTGGGAGTACGCTACAATTAGACGTACTCTGCTCGGTACTTGAGTCTAAGCACACAGGCCGATGCTTCACAACATCGCAGACGTTGGTATTTTTTGGACATGGATTACCAATTTTACATGGATTTCGACAAAGACCATCGATGCAAGTTTCACATTCTGTACAATCTGTATGTAAGGTACAAAACATATCTGTTTTATTTTGAATAATTTCAGGCGTCGTGTAATATTCTGTAGTCAGATATTGCTCTGTGGGTTTTTTGGATGTAGCAAGTTGCTCTGTAGTAGAATATTCTTCTGTGGAGTATTCGGTTATGTTATATTGTGTTGCTTGCGTAGATGTAATAAACTGTTCAGATGGATATTCAAATGTGCTGTATTGTTCTGTAGTAGAGACTTGTTTTATTGTAGATTGTTCAAGTGTGGTGGGCTGTTCAGATGTCTTGAATTCTGTAGTGAAAGACCCTTCTGTAAAAATCGGTTCTGAGGACTCCTCAGTTGAAGTGTACTGTTTTGTTGGCTGTTGTGTTTTAAATTGTTCTGTTGTAGAATATATTTCTGTAGAATATTCAGATGTACTGTATTGCTGCGTAGTAGAGATTTGTTCCATAGATTCTTCAGTTGGGATATATTGATTCGAAGTAGTGTGTTGTTCTGTGGGTTGTTGTGATGTTTTCAATAGTTCTGTTGTAGAAAATTCTTCTGAATATTTAGGCGTGCTATATTGCTCTGTAGTAGAGATTTTTTCTGTAGGTGCAAACGTAATAGATTGTTCTGTTTGTTCTGGCATCTTAATTTGTTCTGTAGTGGAATATCCTTCTGTAAAAGATTCGGATGTGCTATAATAATACTTTGTAGTAGAGATTTGTTCTGTAAACTCTTCGGTTAAAGTATACTGGTTCGAAGTAGTGGACTGTTCAGTAGGTTTCTGCGATGTTCTAAATTGTTCTGTTGTAGAATATCTTTCTGTAGAATACTCAGGCGTGCTGTATTGCTGCGTAGTAGAGATCTGTTTAGTAGATTGTGCAAACGTAATATATTGTTCTGTTTGTTCTGATGACGTCTTAGGCTGTTCTGTAGTGGAATGTTTCTCTGTAGTATATTCCGATGTGCTGTAATGTTCTGTACTAGAAATCTCCGTAAATTCTTCAGTTGTAGTGTACTGTTTCAAAGTAGTGGGTTGTTCTGTTGAGTATTCCGTGATAAAGTGAGATGTGATATATTCCGTAGTAGAGGATTGTTCTGTTGCAGGAATATCGGTGCCTCTGTGGGAACTGCTGACATCAATAACATTTGTCGTAAATGTAGGAGATGTAATTGTCTCAGATGTAATTGTAGAAAATGAAATATCTTTTGTATATGGCTCAGTTGTATCAACCGAGCCAATTTCGGCAGTGTTCCATTTTGATGTAATTTCTTTGGCAGTGTTGCGTTCAATATTTATTGTAGATGTTTCGGTATGTTCTAATACATTTGGGGATGACATCGTATGATCTGTTTGCGTAACAAATGTTGTAGTAGTCATTGCGCTAGTGGTACTTTCCACATGTGTTTCAGTGATTTCTTCTAACGGCTTAACAGTTAATTCTGTAGTAGTAAAATATTGTGTAGTAGTAAAAGGTGTCGTGGTTGCTGTGGTAGTTTCTTCACTTACATTAGGAACTTCTGTGATAGGAACTGCAGTTACATTCTCAGGAACTTCGATAATGTTTGTTTCTTCCGTTGTCTTAGAAATCGTTGTTATTTCAGTGCTTTTGCTAGAAACAGTGGTGATATCAGTTTGATCGAAAGTAACTGGAGAAATGGCAGTGACATTTGGAAGAACAGTTATTCCAGTTATTTCGGTTGTAACATTCTCTCTATAGCCAAATTCAAATTCACCCTGTGTTGTCTCAATCGTAGTAGAAGAAGGTACATTTTCTGTAACAGTCTCTTCTGTATTATACATAGTTGGAGTACTATGCGTCATTTGTTCGATTTCGGAAGTAATAGTATGTGTTGTTGTTGTATATCCTGTTGAAGTTTTAAAATCACTTTCAGATGTTGGAGTGGTAAAAGGACTAGATGTTATATTCTCTAAAACATCAATGTTCGTCGTTGGAATCGAAGTATCAGTTGAAATATTAATCTCGGTTGTACTTAATATGGTTGTCGTACGTTTTGGAGACTCAGTAGTAATTTCCATTGTCGTATCTGATTCATTTGTTGTTTCAGTAGTAATATTTTCGGTAATGTCAGTTAAACTAACTGTGTTTTCCTCCGTGTATATACCGGTTAATATTTCCATAGTGGAAATAGATGGTGTGGATGGTGGAATGCTAATACTCGTTGATGTTTGTAATGTAGTGTAAATTGTTTCGGAAGTGTGATCTAAATCTATAGAAGGCAACGTTGTTCCAGGTAAACAACGTTTGTCGTTAGGATCGCAATCACAAATAGGCCTGTGTGCTTCAACCCGACACTGAACTGCCAGTTGACACCCATTGATGCAGGGATCAACGCAGGAGTTTTCGACGCATGCTTCTGCGTCGCTGCAATCATCATCGGACTCGCAAACTGGCTTGGGCATGGGATGAAGAACTGCTGCGGATACAATATAACGTAAACATAATATCTGATAAGGTGGCAAAACTACTAATCGGGGAGCGACTCTGATTAGACTAAGCTACAGATAAGTTTACGGTTTATTTCAATTACTACAAATTAAGAGTTAGCATGCTCGCTATAATAGATAAGCTGATTGTAAGAAACATTATTAGGTCTTTACAGAGACAGATGTAACGGAAGAATCCTTCAGTAGTGAGGAAATCGGCAGAATAGAACGGGAGTCTAGGGTATGGGAGACTTGTATCTTGGAACCTGAAATATGCGTCCAGACAACAGAACCAAAAGAGATCTATGCATCCGACTGTAATTTTATAAAAAGTGATTTTATAAATTAAATTAAAATGAAATTGATCAAATTTTGCGCACATTCTGCTGTCTGGACGGTCGGAAATCTGAAAAGTAGCAATTGTATGTATCTCGTGTAAGGCCAGGCAATGTAAAGAATGTGATAACGACTATGAGAAATGACAAGACTCAGATAGTGTTCTGAGAAATTGTGTTTACCTTTCATGCATCCGTATTTAGTATCTGGCACAAAGCCGGGGGGACAGAACTTGCAGATAGGCTTGTGCTCCTCCACGTAACAGGGGGCATCAGCCGGACAGGTAGAGTTTCTGCATGGGTCCACGCAGCGATAGTTGCGGCACGCCAAGTCTGGAGAGCAGCCACTGTCTCGCAGGCAAATGGAGAGGGAGGGATTGCAGTTTTTGGTGCAAATGCACACGGGACGGTGGTCCAGGACATCGCAGGTCTTATCAGCCGGGCACGGTCTTTTGTTTCGCACGTTACAGGGATTTTGGCATTTCCCATTGACGCACGCGGCATTCGAGGGACAATCGAAGTCCCTCGAGCAGGTAAGCGTGTCAGGAGCGCAGGTCAATTCCCCGATTTCGTTGACCACGAAGCCATATTTGCAAACGCACATAGGTGTGTGATTCCGCACCTGACACCTCTTGTTGACTTCGCAAGTGTACCGAGAACTCAAACACGGGTCGCGGCACTCGCCTGTCTGCGAGTGGCAGGAGAGACTCTCCGGACAGTCGTAGTCAGAGGAACAACCGATGCTCGGCGTAGGTTTGGGATTGAGCGTGTCGCATTTGGAATCTGGATGGCAGGCTGTGTGGGGCATGCCGATATAGCACTGCGGACACGAGCAACGCGGCTTGTGCAAAACCACTCGGCACAGGGCATTGATTCCACAGGCACCGCGTAGCGCGCACGGGTCCAGACATTGTAGATTTATGCAGGCTTTTTCATTGGGGCACTCTAAGTCGCTGGTGCATTCGCGCTCTATTGTCACGATAGTGGTGTTCAAGTCGGTGTAGAGTCGGTGGGGCGTGGGTGGTGGGACAGGAAAAAAAAAGAAAAAAGCATTTATAAGAACTGTGAAAAGAAACTTTCTCACAAATAACATAAACCACATGCTTTGTATTTATGATGAAAGTAGGGTAGGCTCTGTGAAGAGGTATAGAGTAACGACTTTACACTTTTTCAAAACATCAGACATCTTCTTAGAGAAATTACAACGGCAAGCAGCGATATTTACAACACAAGCCCCCACAGATTTCAGAATAGGAGGAAATAACAACCCGTGAATATCAGCAAATATCAAGCATGGGTATATGAGAATGTCCCTTTCGCAGTTCCCAATCTGTATTAATCCTAAAATAGAAATATATATATCGTGTCGACTGTAAATGTGTACCTCCTTGTATTCAAGTGGCACTATAAGGCAAATGAGTGTCTTTTGGTTTATTCAATTATATCCTCAAGACAGATTGGATACTGAAATAAACATTCTACATATGAAGTTATGTGTGAGATATGTGTGAAACGTGTTCTCTCATCTCAAAATTATGTACAGTATGTCCTATATTGTATATAATATGTACAGGTAATGTTGTACTCTTTCTCTTTGCTTATGGGTAAAATATATATATATGTATATATGTATATATCCAATGTTGTGGCGACATACTGCTCCAATCACATCTGTCTCTCGATGTTAACGGTTTCACTCGATTAATACATCTATGTATTACTCAAGTCCTACTAGACGATACATGGTTATTCTACGGACCATGTTCCTGTGATTGTCAGTATTGCTCGCTAGTCACAAATGCTGTACATAAAATTAATCAACCGGCTCAGTTAAAAAGTTAGTAGGCTGTATTTTCCTACCTGTTGTGCACTCGATATCCGGCGAACCGCTTGTACCTGGTGGGCATCGACAGACGAAAATAGCTCCATCCCTAATGCATTCGGCGTTCTTTCCGCATCCATTCGTTCGACAATCTCCTTTACCACTATCTGAGCTACCTGTATCAACAAATCATTAATGACAATACCAACCAAAGAAATAAATAATGAATATTTATCGTCTCGTCACGATATTAAAATGGATATTTTTAAAATATCGAATGGCCATATTTTATTATATACTTTTTAAAATTTTATTTAATCGTTTCATTAATAATATATGTATATAAAAAGATTTTTTCTATTTACTTTATAAACCAGTAAGATAAAATTAAGTTATTTCTTCTATTAATATAATACCAAAATAATGTATATGTCTTGTTAGATTCAGTAAAAAAATAATACGTACATGCGTGCATTGGATCGCCCGATGGATTATTCGGTGGGCAATAACACTGCGGCTGATTCTTATAAATTCGACAGGCTGCATTGATGCCGCAACGAGTGTCCTTGCAAAGATCGCCATCACAGAGGCACACCTGATGTGGATCTCCGTGACATCCTGTATCACATGTGCATTCGAAACCATTCACAGTTTCTCGGCATTTGGCGTTAACGCCGCAAGGTCTTCGTAGACATTCGTCACCACCTGAGGATGATTAAGGAAAGCAAAGAACGCGCGAATTAAAATATTATCTTATTTACAAGTATAAATGTATATAAGTATAAATGTAAATAAACTTGCCTTTCTTGCAATTGATCTTTGGATTGCCAAAATGTCCCGGCGGACATGAGCATTGTGCTTGCCTGTTGATAACGCGGCACTGCGCATTGAAGCCACAGACGCCGTGCTGTAAACACGGATTTGTGCAAACCCCGTATTCGCTGCAATGTTTGTTCAGCTCGCAATCGTCGTCATGATGACACTCCAGCTGGTAGCACTCCTGACTCGGCTCACCCTGGTAACCTTCTGGACATAAGCACACCGCACGGTGGCTCGAGACGCGACAGAGTGCGTTTATTCCGCAAGGTGATCCATGGGCGGAACATGGATTCTCGCACTGGCCATTTGTGCACGACAATGAAGACGGGCAGTCAGAGTGGGTGCGACAACCGACAAGACACAAACCTCCATCACATACGTAGCCCTGTATTTAGTAAAAAGTGTTATTTTAAGATTAAAAGTTTCACGATGCAGTAATTTAAAAAAAAAAGACATTCTTTCAAATTTTTCTTAGATCTCACCTTTGGACACGCGTTGTTGATATCGCATTTAATGCGACATTTGCCACTATGACAGGTCTCGCCGCAAGAACAATCGTTCTGATGGTGGCAGCTAGTAGTGCAAAAACCGATTTCGTCGCACTCGCACGAGCCGTCACAGGGAATCATGGTCTTGGCGCAATTGATTAATGCATTACCGTAATAATTTGCGGGACAACTACATTGAGCCACGTGATTGACTACGCGACAGCCAGCGCACTCTCCACATGCCTTGCCACCTTGGCATGGACCTGAAGATATCATGCAATTGCATTGCGTTGCTCGATAAAAACAGACGTATTTGACGTGTGCAATATCTGAAACTATACTTACTTCTGCATTGATTGTTGATACAAGATTCGTCACCAGGACATGTATTATCATTGCGGCACCCAATGTCGCACATGCGACTGTGGCATATTTGATTCGCAACGCAGTGGTCATCGCTGTTGCATATCGCTTTACAAATGCCGCCGTCGCACCGTTCATCACTCAAGCAATTCGCATCACTGGAAAGATGTAATGTATAAATGTAAAAAATATAACTGTTTAGCATCAAAATATAAAGGTTTATTATCATGTATTCTCACCTTCTACACGTGGAATAGCACGATCTGCCGTAACACGTTTGTCCCGGTAAACATTCAGGTTCAGATGAGCAAGGGAGGAACGTCTGCTTGCATCCAATTCGAGCATCTCCTACCAAAGGTGATGGACATGTACATATCTTTTGATGATTGACGGTTGCACATTTGGCATTTATACCGCAGGCGCCAACCAACGAGCATGGATCTGTAAGCAAAGAATAATTAGATATAAAAATATATAGACCAATAAGAGGAAACTTTACATTTCTCAAGAAAAATAAGATATAAACAAGCGAAAGTAAATGCGATATGATATTGATAGAATTATTTAACAACAAAGATGTAAAAAATATTGATAGACTCACCTGTACATTGGTTGTTTATACACGCGTAACTATCCTGGCATTCGATGTCCGCCCGGCAACCGGAAATGCATACGAGACCCTCGCAGATCTCACCACTTCTGCAATCTTCGTCTCGTCTGCAAAGTGACTTGCAAATGCCGGAGCTATCGCATCTCTCGTTGCTCAAACAGTTCACGCTAGACGAGCAGACGGGCGTGCAAACACCAGCGACGCAGGCCGTGCCCACGGCGCAATCCCGATTGGCCTGGCAGATCGGACCCGGCGTTCTTAGACACGCGACCTTGGCAGTCGGATTTGGTATAAAACCGATAGGGCAGGAACACGTTGCACGCTGATTGAAAACGGTGCACTTGGCATTTGGTCCGCACGGCGTAGCCTCACATGGGTTCACGCATTTGTTCCCTAAGCAAGCTTCATTCGCGTTGCAGTCCTCGTCGGCGCGACAACCGAACGAGCACATGTTGTTCAGACAAATGTGACCTAGGAAGCAGTCATTGTCCAGCCGACAAGTCAGCAAGCAATTGCCACGAATACATTTCTCATTCAACGCGCAATCGTTGTCGACAATGCAAATCGGCAAGCAAACATTCTCGCGACAGGTGTTGCCTTCGATGCAATCTCCGCTTCCGACACAGGAAACTGGAACTGCAAATAATGAGCATTTTATAAAATGTGCAAAGAGATATTGATCAGAAGATATTTAAATGTTGCGAAATCGTTCATATACTTACGTCTTACACATTCTACTTCGGAATTGCCGGTGAAACCAGGTGGACAGCTACACTGTTTAATGTGACTTTTTACTTTGCATTCGGCGTTTATGCCGCAGGCTCCTCTCACGTCGCACGGATCTAAACATTGCCCGTTCAAGCAAATGTCCGACAAATTACATTCCTCATCCGATTGGCAAGATGGTCGGCAAATGCTCTCATAACAATAAGTATTGACCAAACAGTCGGCTTGTGATGAACAGACAACTGGTCTCGGACGACATCCCACACTCAGATTATTAGGATCGCCTTCGTAATCGGTACGGCACTGACAACTCGCGGCATGATTGCTCGCAACACAGTCTGCGTTTGGACCACAACGGATACGTGCGCAAGTATCTGAAATAACAAGATTAAATATAATACGTAATACAAATAAAACATACAAAATTTTAATTGTTTTAAATAAATTGCAATAAACGAAATAAAAATTGTTTTTAACACACATACCGAAACATTTCGGTACGTTATTGATGTTGACACATTTGGCAGTTAACGGACAATCCGTGTCTTGCAGACATTCTACCGGCGGTTGACAACCGCTATTATAAGGATCTCCAACTGTGCCGGGTTGACAATGACACTTGAAATGCCCTCGTGTGTTTTCACACAATGCGCCCGGTGCGCAGGGTACGTTCGCGCAGTAATCTATCAGCTTGCAAGCACGCGTGGGTTCTCCTGTATATCCAGGTTGGCAGGAACAAACCTATGGCATAAAACATATTGTCGTAAAAATCACTGACAGAAAAGAAACTTTAGTGCAAAGCAACGACATAATTACTTGAACATGGTTTTCCGCTGTGCAAATGGCGTTCACACCACAAGGATTATGTGCGAGACAAGCGATTCTACATCTGTGATGATCGCAGATCTTCTCCTGTGTACAGTCATCGTTGACCTCACATTCGATAGGTTGACAGCCAATCTTGTCATCTTTAGCGTTTCCGAAAAAGCCATGCTTACAAGAACACGTCGCGGCGTGATTATCAGCATTACATTCGGCGTTACGGCCGCAAAGTATCACGTCGCAAGCTTCGCGACACTCCGCCTGTCCAATATTATTCTTGATGCATTTTTCATCGTATGAGCAATCGTTGTCTGACGTACAACGTAATTCTTGAACACATATGTTATTATGGCAGTATTGATATTCTGGACAACTAGAGTTACTTCGGCAAGTGGGCTGACAAAGACCATTAATACAGAGTTGGTCGCCAATGCAATCTCTTATACTTCCACAGAGCGCTGTGCATATCCCTCCGTTGCACACTGAACCGGTTGCACACTGTGAATCGCTCTTGCAATATTGAAGCGGAGTGCATCCAAGATTCGGATCACCTGTGCCACCAGGTTGACAGGTGCATACCGCGCTATGATTAAGCGACGAACAGTCAGCACCGTGTCCGCAAACGTTCGAAACAGAGCAGGGATCGACACATTTATGATCGTAGCATGCATCTGATGGATTGCAGTCACTGTGATAGTTGCATTCCAGATGAATACATTCCGTTGCCGGATTTCCCGTAGTTTGTCCGGGACATCTACAGATCGGAACGTGATCACGTGCGAGACATTCTGCATTTCTACCGCAAATTCCTGGTGCGTCACACGGATTTGTACATCTATTGTCGATGCAAGCGGCTGAATTTGGACAATCTGAATCTGTGAAGCAATCGCCAGGTTGCTTGCAACCAGTTTTGAATGGATCCCCTACTAAACCATGCGGACAAACACAAACGAATGATCCTTCTGCGTTTTGGCATATAGCTGAGTGATGGCACGGATTTTGCAGACACTCATTAACATCAGTGCAGATATCGCCGACGAGGGTGAAGCCAGGATAACATTTACACACGTTAACATGATCGATGGCCACGCAATTACCATATCCGCAGTTTACTTGATTGCAAGGACTACTGCATTTGTTGGTTTCCTGATTGCAGTATTTATCGGTTGGGCAGTCGCTGTTAGAAAGACATTCTACTTTGAAGCATCCTGAGGCATCGCCGATATAACCAGGCTGACATTGGCAACCAGCCGCATGATCCAGAACAGTGCATATAGTATTTAAGCCGCAGTCGACGAGAGAGCACGGATCTGAACAGTTGTGTTGAACACAGGCTTGCGTATCAAAACAGTCCCTGTGCGTGGTACACTGATGCGGTAGCACGCAACCTGATCCTATAGGATCGCCCGCGGTACCTGAAGGACACGTGCAACGGTAAGAACCATGTAGATTAATGCACTCAGCACTGGGATGACAGGGATGATCCTCGCATTCGTTGATATCTAGACAAAGTTCGGGAGCGGCAATAAATCCGTGACTGCATCTGAAAAAATAAATTAAATGTCACAAATAGCTATCACTAGCGATATAGTTATAGATATAGACCTAGTTTCCACCGATCATTTGATACACGAATCAAGTCAAATTATATGGTCAAGAATTTATATCAACAATTTGTAATCATTTGTTTGTATGCTTGACCGTTTTTATATTGTGAATAACTCATTTATTAAAAAATTACAAAAAAATACGCACTATATAATAATTTGATAAATCTAGATTAAAAAGGCAATACCTGCACTTGTTGTTAATGCACACTTCGTCGCGTTTGCATCCGACGTCCGAAGTACAGCCCGCCTCACACGCGCCATCGATACACAATTCGCCGGGCAGACAATTACTATCGCTGTAACATATCTTCACGCAAATGCCATTCTTGCAACGCTCACCCTGCGCACAATTATTCTGCTCTGAGCACTGGCATTGGCATAATGACGAAACGCAAAGATGCTGGTTGGGACAGTCTTGCGAAGTTTGGCACGCGTTTGGCACTCGAACGCAACCTTGCTCCGGGGTGGGGTTACCGTGAAAACCGAGAGGACATGTGCACGTGATTGCATGATTCGTGCAACTACAGATTGCATTTGGTCCACACACGTCTTTTCTACTACAAGGATCTAAAAACATATAAATTTCTTCCGTCACTCACAAGAATTACGATTTAGATAAATTCGTTAATAAAAATACTAAATAATCTATTTTCAATATTTATATCACATTTATGTTAATATTTAATTTACATACAATTATATATAAAAGAATATATATTTATTTGATATAAGTGAGATTCAAAGTTATGTACTGTAACGTGTGACGTACCTTGACATTTGTTGTTGATACATGATTCGGTAGTCGGACAATTTTTATTACTGCGACAGCCGAGGATGCACCCTCCACTAACACATGCCTGATCTACTAGGCATTGAGAATGGGCAATGCATGATACCATACATTTCTTATTGATACATTTCTCTCCGTCCGAGCAATCAGCGACTGAACGACACACAGCTAAAACAACAAATTCTCCATGAGTTTCACAGTTTGAAGTTTTTTTTAACATAATATAAAATATTCGAAATTTAATATTACCGTACATTAATTGCAAAAATATCGGATATGTTACCTCTGCATTGTCCATCAAGACAGATGCTGTCCACGCAGTCGGCATCTACCGTACAGTAATTGGTACCCCGCACGCAGCCGTGTTGCGGACCTCTCGAGGATGGCACAAATCTGTGAATGCACTTGCAGCTCGGTTGACCATTCACGATTTCACAGAGCGCGTTGGGACCGCATGCGTTCTCACACGGATTGACGCAACGATGTTCGTGGCAAACGGAATGCACCGGGCAGTCCTTGGGACCGGAGCAGTAACCCTCTGGCTGGCAGCCGTTTACGTAAGGATCGCCCACGTGATTTGGCGGGCATTTACACACCGGATTGTTCGTCGGACCGACGATGCAGAGCGCTGTCGGATGGCAGGAGTCCGGATGACATGTCTCCACAGCGATGCACTCGACATCGGGCACCGGGTTCGGGCGGAATCCAGGCGGGCACTGACAGATCGCTTTGTGATCGTCCGCAATGCAAACCGCATTCACGCCACACGCATTCTCGTCGCAGGCGTCGTAGCAGGTGTGCGTGAGTCGGTTGCAGAGCTGGGCCGGCGGGCAATCGATGTTGTAGACGCAGGGCACTGCGCGGCACCCGGACGCTGAGTCGTTCGGATCGCCGGCGTATTGTCCAGGTGGACATTCGCAGTTCGCCACGTGGTTATTGACGACGCAAAGTGCGTTGGGACCACATGTGATAAAGTCGCAGACCAATTGGCAAGCAAGTGGACCATCCGGGGTACTGCGACACGTCTGATCCTCCGAACACTCGCTGTCGGTGGAGCAACGGTTCTCGCGCGGACTGTGGCAACCCCGACGATCATTCGGATTGCCGGTGTAACCCGGTAGGCACTCGCAATGACCGTGATGGTTCTCCGTCACGCAGCGGGAGTTCGCGGTGCAGGTGAAACCGTCGCAAAGCGACACGCACTTCAACACGCCGAGTGCATCCGGTCTGCAGCCTTGGCTCGAGTGACAGTCATCGTCACTTATACAGTCGGGCACCGATGGCTTCTCGCAGGAGGACAGTACCGGATTCCATTCGTAGCTGTCCTGACATTTGCAAGTGGCGTGACCGGGTATGATGTCAGGTTCGCATTTCTGATAAGCGCCGCACACTACTTTGCTGCAAGGATTTACGCAGTCGCGCACGCCGCCGTCCAGGGTAATGCAGAAAGAACCTGGCGGACAATCCGAGTCGTGTGCACATCTGGATATCACGGATTTGGAAGGCTGGCAACCGTCGACTAGATTACTCGGATTGCCTTGATAACCATCAATGCACAGACAAGAGGACACGTGATTCTGCGTGATGCACAGTGCGTTAGGTCCGCATTGCAATTTGCTGCACGCGTCTACGCACTTACGGACACCTTTGCCGATTTGGAAACAAATCTCCTGCGGTTCGCATTCAAGATCATTCGAGCAATGACCGTGCAAGTGGCAACCTTTGTGCAGGTCATTGGGATTACCGCTGTAACCGGGCGGACATATGCACACTCCATTCTGACATACAGATCTAGGACCACATTTTATGTCGCTACACTGATTTATGCACTTATGATTGACGCAGGTGTAATCGAAGGGACATGGTACAGTGCTGCTGCAAACGCAGGTCGAAGGATCAGCGCACGGTCCCACTTGTACTTGCTGACATCCGACAAACGGATTGCCAAAGAAGCCATCCTTGCAACGACAGTCATAGCTCCCGAGGGTATTGATGCACACCGCATTACTGCCGCATGCGTTTCCGTTGCACTCATTAATGTCTAATAAAGAAACAGAATATACATTTACATATAAGTTTATATTTAAATTTTTATACTTTATACTTGATACAGCAAAGAATAACGTTATATAAAAAAACTCGATTATATTTTTTATGTTTCACGTTGATGTATTTAAATTTATCAATCCTATATTTTGATTACAAAAAACTGCTAATTTTATTAAAGAAAAAAATTTAATTCAAATTAAGTGATAGCATAAAAGCGTCAACAAACTAAAATGAATAGAAACTGACCGAAACATTGAATGTATGGATTGCCAGCGAAGCCAGATGGACAGAGACACTCGATGGCGTTGGGACTCACGTTGCAGTGCGCATCTTTTCCGCACACCGCAGTCGAACAATCAGACTTCTCTTGAACACCGCAGCCGTGATAAGGATTTCCGTTAGTACCCGGATTACAGACACATTTCGATTCTTGAAGACCATACTCGCAGTGCGCATTTTTCCCGCAGAATGGATCGCAATGTGGTGGTTGAATGGCTAAAAAAAAAGTACATTATTTAATACGGGAGAATGTATTATACATAATTTTTAAATTAAATAAAATATTAAATAATATTATAAAATTTCTTCATATAGAGGAAAATTTACGAAATAGAATAAATCACTATGTTCCTCTTTTTATGTATTATATTTATAATACTTACGTGGCATACATAACAGATCGGGGTTGCCGACAAAATAAGGATTGCACACGCATTTATTCGTTAAAGGATCGCACATGGCTCCGGCACCACAAATTACTCCTTCGCAGCGCCGTTTACAACGTCCGCTGATGCACACGCTCGGGTCGGCGCATGGAATTTCAGGTGAACAAACATCTGGAACGCACTGTCCACCAGGGAAAGGATTGCCCATGAAACCTTCGATGCACTTACAAGTCGGTCCGTCGTAACTAACGATACATTGAGCTCCGGTGCCGCAAACAAAACCGTCGCATTCTGAAATCGGAACAATTTTTATTTCGCATATATGTATATTGTATCTTAAAAAAAATCGTAGGGAAGATTTATAAACCAGTAAACTGTGTGATAACGTACTGGTTAAAAGTATTATATAAAACCTAAAATTGTACTTGTATTATAAATAATTATCAAATTTTTTTCGAATTTGGATAGATCGTTTATTCCATAATACGTAATAAAAAATTTCTTTTTTGAAATTCTTAAATATTTAGAAATAATAATTTTTTGGATTATTTTATATTGTAATTAAAATTATATTCAATATAAAATTATCTAAACATATGTAATTAGAAGATTTATAAAATTCGCACTCACGTGAGACGCATTCGTTGTTCCTGCCTTCTGTAAATCCGATTACGCATCTGCACCATGCTGCGTGTTTATCGGGTTCGCAGTATGCATTAGGACCGCAAGGTATGTTATCACAGGGGTTGACGCAATTTCCTTCGACGCATGCTAAGTAATTCTCGCAATCGTTGTTTGACGAGCACTCATTCTTACTCGGAACTCCAGTACAACCAACACCGTAAGGATCACCAATCATACCTTTGGGACACTCACATGTGTGATCTCCTTTTGTGTTTATGCAATATGCACCGTGTCCGCAAGGATTATTCGCACATTCGTTCACATCGATACATCCGTGTTGAGGATCACCCTCGAAGCCAGCCTCGCACATGCATCGCGGCGGATCGCTCGGTGTACATTTCGCGTTAATACCGCATGGGAAACGATCGCAAGGATCTGCAATTATAAAATTTAACGATAATTATTTAAAGAAAACATTATGTTTGTTATGGGAATGTATAATACGAACTATACATTACGAGTAAATTTAAAATTTGTAGACTTACTCTTGCAAAGATTTCCATCTAAAGGATCCGTGTAGAACGGTGGTGGGCATACACATTCTCCGGGCTGCACGCATTTCTCGTTGGGTTTGCATTCGTTGTCGTTCGTACATCTCTTCTGCGCCGGGGAGCACAGTCCGTTGTATGGATCGCCGCCGTATCCGTGCGGACACACACATTGATGAGAACCTGGTAGGTTGATGCATTCGGCTCCATAACCGCAGACTTGGTGACCCACGATGCATTCATTTATATCTGCATACGAATTAATAATTGTCAATTGATCAAGTATGTCTGTAATTTTTCTTTGCAATTGTCGTCAATTAAATTTGTAATAAAAATAAAAATATCTCTTGATCTCTGTCATACCTTCGCAAGAACCATCCGATTTGGTCGTGTATCCCTTAGGACAGGCGCAATAACTGACGCCACCGGCAATCGTTATGCACTCGGCACCGCTTGGACATTTTTCGCCCTTCGAGCACCCGGCCAGCATGCATTTACCGTTGACAATTTTATACGGCGGTTGACATTGACATTCAATGCTGTTGCATTCTGTAATTTTTTCAGTAAGAATTTTTAATGACTAACGCATGTTTTTAATGATAATTACAATTATTAAATAATTATTAAAATATTAGAAATAACTATAAATCAAGAGTCTCACCTTCGCAAAGCGAGAAGGGATTTCCATTAAAGCCTGGCGGGCACTGGCATTCGTAGCTGCCGGGGAGATTCTTACAAATTGCGTTGACACCACAGGCGGCCTTTTCTCTAAGCTCCATGCACTCGTTAATGTCCCTGCATTTACCGGTCTCGTGGTCGCGCGTGTAACCACGTTGACAGATGCATACGCTGCTGCCCACGAATTCATCCTTGATGCACTGTTCTCCAGCGGGGCAGGGTGCACTGGGACCGCACACGTGAGGTGTTTTAGTTTCCTGGCAACCACCGCTGTAAGGATCGCCCGTCATACCGCTCGGACATTGACACGAGAAGGAACCGGGTTCGTTGTTGCAGATTGCGCCCGGAGGACACGGATTTATCGCGCACTCGTCGATGTCTCGGCAACCGTCCTTCACTCCGGGCTTTCCAGTGTACCCGTTGCTGCAGAGACACGTCGCCACGTCGTTCAAGAGCATACAGTGCGCATTGGGTCCGCAAGACAGATCTTCGCACGGATCTAATTATTAATTAGACAAACATAAAATTGTAGATTGACAATATTTTGTAAAGATAAATCTCCAATATTTGACATAAAAATTATTAATCTTATTCAACTGAAGCAGAATATATCACATACGTCTGCAATCGTTTCCGACGTTAGGCTCGGGACACAAGCATCTCTTTTGTGGATCACAAATAGCGTTTCCTGGGCAGTCATCGTCAACTTCACATCTGACTATGCCAACACACTTAATATAAGGATCGGGATTCGGTATGGTTTCTTCCGGACAAGTGCAAGCGTAAGAGCCTTCAGTATTTGTACATGTTGCTCCATGTCCGCAAACGTCGGATTTGATACATTCGTCAATATCTGTATATTTTAAAAATATATGTAAATAGTACAAAAATTAATTAAGTATAAGCAAATATAAATGTAAAATAATTGATTAGTAAAATTCTCATAAATATAATAATAATTTATATTAATTCTTATGTGTATATACATATGTAATGTCAAAGTCCGTAGTGGGGATGCTCCTAGAATTGACTAGTTAATATGCAGAATAATCAAATATTAATCAAAGAATAATATTATTGAGTTAACCAGTTAATCATAGGAGCCTCCGCGCTGCGGACTTTGACTTAATTATGTACCGACAAAAATAATAAGTTATTGTAAAAGAAGCAATCGTCATTAATTAATAATTCATCTCATGCAAATTTTACCTATACATTGCTTGAAAGCATTTCCTGAGTATCCGAGTTTACATTGGCAAGTAAAGCCACCAGGTGTATTCATGCAAATGGCATTTCTGCCGCATCTTCCGGAAGGTCCATTTATCGCATCGCATTCGTTTATATCTAAAAAAAATAAAATTGCGTTAAAAAATTCATTCGCATAAGTGAAAGCTTCTGTGTATGTTGAAAAACAATTATGAAATATTTCGATTTGTTAAAAAAAAAATATATCTGCTTACCGACACATCCAGCCGCTATATCGTTCGGATTGAAGGTCCAGCCATCTTCGCAAATGCAATAAGCTTCGTGACCGTCAGCCTTGCAGAAGGCATGTTCGCCGCAAGTTACCTCATCGCATGGTGCTGCGAAATAATAAAAATTATGACAAACTATAAGTGTAAATTCTGTAAGAATTCTTTTTTCTTTTTATCTCTTTGTATGTATGTGTATGTACAATACACACACACACACACACACACACACACACACACACACACACACACACACACACATATATATAT
>VBVR01003117.1:0-19000 GCA_011638315.1 Tetramorium parvispinum | reverse complement strand
ATTCAATGATACCCATATTATCCCATGTTGCCATTTAAAATTTTTAAAATGTTCCTAGTTTCTAGTATTTCCAGCGGATTCCTCGAAATGAAAGTACCATTATTAGAAACTTCAGATAGGCTTTATAAGAAAAATGCTCTTCCCAACTTCCTCGCATTATCCCTTTTCAAAATAAAAAGGGTGGACGGGTGGTCTGAAACACCCTGTATATTAAATTATTTCATTAGAGATAAACTCATATAAGTTAGTGTTTAAATAAAAATAAATTTAAAGATATTCTTTTATGTAAGTAAATAATATATCATAATAATAAAATCGTTTTATTAACTTTAAGGCGCAGCTACGTTTATAACGGACAATATTTCATATCATTATTACAGAATGATTTAAAAATATATCTGACAGATATAACAAGAGACAGAGACGAATTTATAAAACTGAGTATCTGTCTAATTTATGCTGCTAGGCTGCTATAATGTCATTGAAACAGCGACCGTGCGAGATAATAGTTTCATACGATTAATTATAATGAGATTGAATAATGGATATGAATAGCGAGAGTGAGGTAACCTATGCATTTGGCAACCGCAAATCCTTTGAGGCTGATCCCTAGATGTTCCTGCAAGTTGGTTGGTCGTTACCTACACGGTGGTTTACCTTCCACGGCATATGGAGCGGCTTATTTAGACGTTAGTGGATTCTTGGTCATAACTCATGGAATAATAAACCCATAACGTCATAAAATAATATATGTGATACGATATGAGTAATCGTGGTATAACTACGTGACTTAACGAGCAACTGCGTGGCAGTTGCACGACGAATAGAAAATTGTTGCAATTTAATCTCCCTAAACCTCTAATCTATTGTTTTAATATATATCCGCTAAAACCGTTGCGCAACTGCGCGCGAAGACGTACACGTACGCTGCATCAAAAGTACCTGATTTAATGCGTGTACCATTTTCTCCAACAGATTTCTCTCTGCGAAATTAATATTTCCGCATGTAGCGAATTAGAGTTCGCGATACGCGTGAATAAATACGAGGGAAAAAAACAGGCGTAATTAACGTTACTCGATATTGCGATTTTTCTTTTCTTTTTAATGCGGTACATTTCGCCAGACGAATTATGTGCGATAAAAGAATTATGAAAAATAAAACTCGGTTACGAATAATTATAGAGTAGCGTATATTTTTGGTCACACAAATACGCCGAGCGGGATCTTCCGTTGTATCTCTGTCGCTCGTGAATAAGCCTCTCTCGTGACGGCGCCCATGTAATTTTGCGTGCATGTAAAATCCAGAGAAAATATCTGGGGAAAGCGGCCCGGTAATTAAACTACTGTACCGTGTTTGCACAGAACATACGCCACAAAGAATATATGACGGCCATAATGGTATCGTGTAAGCTGCGTGACGCGCGACTCTTTTCATCAGTTGATACATTTCCTTCGCAATAGCGAGTTATAGGATATTTAAAAACACACGATAACGAAAAATTATTCGGTTTTATCACACGCGGAAAAAAAATTTTTCTTCGTGAATATAATCTTTCAGTTATTTTTTCCAATTACATCTCGATATATCAATTTTTATAAAAATATTTTGATTAATATTCATTTATTTTATTTTATTTATGTATTTTTTATTCGTTTATTATAACTATTACATTTTCTAGTCATTTATAATGTAATAATGTGATTGTAATAGAGACAGATAGTGCATAGAAAATATTAAATTTATCATTGAAAATAGCATGACCCAAACGCGACCAAAATATTTTTCAATTCTAAATGGTTCGATTATTTAAAAGTCAGTGAACGAATTTGGAATACAGATTGTTCTCGATTTGATAGTTGTACATAGATCATCGTAAAAACAATTCTAGAATAAGTTACCAGTAGAACGAAGCAGTCAAAAACACGACGAGAAAATGTAATCTAAACGCAATGCAATTTTCTTTGCACTGGACTCGTGATTGGCAGTCGGTAGCCCGTAAACTGCGCGGGGTTTGTTTCCCGAAATGGGTATACCACAGCTCGTTCAAAAATACGGTTTATTATTGCCGCAAAAGCAAATGCAGTTGCCACAAAAAGCGATATTTTCCGCGGGAATTCAACAAAGTTTCCCGCGGCGCGATTACACGAACGCGCGGATCACTAAATGTTTTGAAGGGAACGAAACAAGTTTCTTACAACGCTCTCCCAAAGTATATTTATTTTTCTTATTTGCACATCGATTTTCTCGTGCACGGGTTTCTAAGTTAATTTGTAAAATCTATTATTCTCCAAAATATATATATTAAATATTACATCAAGAACATGGAATTCACCGAAGTTACACCTTTTTTTTATAACGTTTCCTTCTTTGAATATCTCGCTCGTAAAAGCGTTCTAGCATTGAAAATGAAATTGGCGTCCAAGAAAGAAAATCTAGGCGCCTGTGCGCGATCATCCGGCCATCTATTTCAATATTACTGCCCGCCGTAGAATTCGCAAATAAAGCGGCCGAGAACGCCAGAGGAAGAGGTCTGAAATACGACCGTCTTTAGAGAACGGAAATGTTCGGTGTACTCGCGACTGCGAGACTCCGTGTGAAATGGCTTTCCGTCGGCCACCGGCGTAAAAGCCAGCGAGCCCAGCTTTGAAGAACAACTGCCACGAAAAAGCAAATGCAACTGCAATGCGCAGTTCTCCCTACCGCGGACATGTCATGCTACTTCTCTCTCTCTCTCTCTCTCTCTCTCTCTCTCTCTCTTTCTCCTTATTTTTTCTCACATTTCGCAAAAATTTCCCTGACCTAATCCAATTATACTTCGCTAATAAAATCACTCATTGTAAGAAAATTGTGTCAAATTGCAAATAAAACTCAACTATTTATTGATTAGTCTAATCTAGCGGCAAACTTCTGTAATAAATTATGGCGACACAATATTTTTTGCGCAGCATTTATGGAGTGTATATCAAACTTAAACTTTAAAGTTAAACAAATAAAACGAGTTTGTTAATTTCAACGCATAGCTGATGATGAAAATTACAACGGAATTACAAAGTAACGCGCTTAACAGAATCTCGCTCGATGTCGTAGAGTAAGTAATTCGAAATGCACAATAGCAGTGCTTCGTGCGTGGATGTATTCTTATTGCTCAAAGGGATGATTCAGACGGGGGATGAACACGGTGGAAGAATGTGAGAGACGGTTATTGACACAGCCGACGAAACGAGACGCGAGATGCATTATCAAGCACTGAGATACACGCTCGTGCCCCTACCGTATACGTGGCTTCGTTCGAGCACGCACAAATGGGCTCTTACCCTCAGCAAAGTGCAAAGCGAATGCATATTGACTCGCGACGTTTCTGCAGATCAGATTTTGCATGAAGCGCTCGCATGTATGCACGCAGTGCCGCTACAGAATCGAGCACCGCTAACGGCGAAACTAGTTTCTCTTATTTGTCGCTACATCATTAAGATGTATATACGTTAATTGTCGCCGCTGGTTTCCATTTAGACATTTAGGCGAATCTCAAGAAACGATAATCAATTGAGCGACTGTTGAGCAAATAATCAATGAGTCTCCTGTAATTTTATTTGTATTTAATTGTTACATTCGGATTTCAGAGCTGGCTGAGTGACGTTTGTTCATTTCAGAGCAAAATTGTTGTATTTAATATTTTTAATATTTTTATAATGTGTATTTAATCTTTAATTAAATTCTTCTTAACTCTCGGATAAGAAGGATGCATAAGAAGGATTTTCTAAAAGCTTGTAGGGATTTTTAATATTTTTTCAATACCTTTGAATACATTTTTTTGCTCTTGTAAACAAGTTTTAAGGAAATTTTAAGACTATCTTCCGACAATATTTAATTCAAAATAATTAGAATAATTTTTTGCTATTTGAGTTTTTAGGAAACCTATTAGAAAGTCATTTAAGAAAGTGTTAAAACAAAACTTACTTAAAACAAAAATTATTATATATACTTGATTATATACTTGATTTCTGCTCGCGAAGCAAAAAATGCAAGTATGTGATTCGCTCGAAAACGGTTGCAAATTCTTCGGTAAAGTGAAAAATGATTTATATGCATGCGAGGTTAACGTGGCGTAAAGAGAGTTCCGCGCTTGTTATGCAAGCTGAGCTACATTTAAGAGCGGGTTTTATTAAAAATACCCCAGCTAAAGATAGCAAAGGGGTTGGAGATTTCTCTTTTTTCGCTTTCCTTTCTCCGGTTGCTCTTTCATTTCTGCTCGGAAACGCACTAATCCGAACCGGTGATGATGGTAAATGAAAGAAGAAACACTCGGCGAGACTTTGAAATCAACGCAAAGATATAATCGACAGTAGTGCAGACAGTACAGAACATAGAATAACTTATTTTATTTATAACGATATTGATTATACGCGTCTGGAAATAAACAATATAAAAATATTGTTAATAATATTAATATTATATACTATTTTTGTGTTTTTCATTAATTTAAAAACTAATTTCTCCAATTCTGTGATATTCCGACAAAATTTTAATATAACAGAATAAAAAATTAAAGATAAAATCAATTAATATTTTAAACGTAAGTTTAGCTATTTTTTTAAAGGAAAAGAAAAAATGCAGATATACTTTCAATTACATTATTGCCAATAATTTTTAAATCGAGATTGTTCTGATTCTGAAATCCCTAATCAAATAAATAAATTAAATTTCACTCCTTTTCTTATGCTTTTCCATCTTTACCGAGAATTGTACTCGCTTTTTCTTCGCGCTCTCTAACATTACTGCTATTACGAAGCGTCTCGATGCCGGTAGGAAACCGCCAAAGAACCATGCGACAGCTCTTCACTCGGCTCGCCAGAGGTTTTTAATTTGTCGTGCAACAGCCTGTACAGCGCCGGCCTGTGGAACTCGAGTAGTTTTTCGCGAAACGTGAGTCGCGAAAAAAGCGCACATGCGCTGCAGATATGCGAAACAAATCTCGAAATGGGCACCATACCGCGCGCGTATCGCGTACGAAAGAAAATCGTCGTTTCCCTCGAGCGCTTACTTAACGGATTTTCCCAGTCTATTTTCCCGGTACGGCATCCGTTTCTTCATGCGCGTAATTAAACATCACATGCGTAGCCCTTTTATATCATGTATAATGATGTTGTAATTAAGCACGACGTTAATAAAATTAAATAAAATGAAAGAGCATATTTTGTACGCGCTCTCGAATGGAATGTATTCGTTGCTGAATGCTCGTTGGAAAATTATTGACGAAAGAATTACAGAATAGTTTCCCCGGGTGATTTGAAAATCTGACACGACCAAACTATCGAGCACTTACTTGTGCGGAAGAAGCACCGCTGTGAAGTTGATGACGATGGAGATCCTTGGACCAGAAGTGATCAGGTACCGGCAGCGGATGTTTGGCGGGTATAGCCCAGGATATCCGGGACTGGCTAAAACGCATCCGTCGTGGCAATCCGTATCTTCGTACACCGAGTCGCATTCTGCAAACAAGAGATATATGTATATCAATAACTTAAAACTCTTGTTTCTCTCTTTCTTTCTCTCTACCAATTCTTATGTAAATATATGGTTCTTTTATATTTACAAAAAAATTCATTAATTAATATCTCATATTACTACTTTTTTAATAATTCAGAAAAATACATGAAAGATATTTTATTATGCTTTCCTCCAATTATTGGAATTACCGGAAACGTTAATAAATCAATAATAAATCAAATATGATAAATGTATCTTTTAATATTATAGTGAGGGGCATTTTAATAGTAATTTTCTCATATGTTAACATAGAGCATATATCGATAGGTTTGCTATATTGTTAATAAATTTTTTTTCATAAATTCATCAAGGCATAGATAAACGTATTAACCATTATCAGTTAAAGTGACAGTCCACTTCAATTTCCGGCTGTCCAACGGTCGAGCTTCGTTGAGCGCGAATGATTTGCCAAAAGAGTGAAAATAATTGATACGTCTGGCGGTTTCGTGAAAAATTCGAAAAGTGGAAAATAGGCAGACGCGTCAACGACAACACGCGCTGCTGGCCAATTAGAATCGGTTAACGAGATATCTCGCATCCGGCTCGCATGATTCTCAATTAATATTTTCGAGACTATGCTCGAAATATTGCCAACTAGGCCGAAATATTGTGTTATATAGATTATTATTCGATATACAATACCAAATGCAATACCAATTTAGTCACGGGCCACGAGTTTGCAGCATGTAAATAACTTGCATTTCCATTTCGATGATAATTACTACATATGCGACATAATGTAAATTGAATTAATGCTTGCTACACATCAGAAAATAATGCTAAGTAAAAGAAGAATTGATGATTTATAATAATAAATTTAATAATGCAAATCTTTAAATGCATTCACCACACAAGCGTTAATAATTAATTTACTTTTTAGAGATTCCTTTAACAGATCAAATATATATGTATCTCATATGAATATTATAGTGATAAATTAAGCATAGCTTCGGTCTAGTTTGATAGTGGCGATTTATACAATTCATAAATCAGAATATTCATTATTAATCAATATTCGCATTATGCAAAAGTATTAAAGTTCACAGCTATTTTCGAATAGGCAAATCAATGCGTTCGAGCCGATTGTTGTAATATTCAAACGGTGATTGACAAACCGTTACGCGTCCAATTATTCCACTTTCATAACGTATGCAAACACGTGATTTCCATAAATGCATAATATACTCGTATTTATTACTGCCAGCTGCATGCAATTGTGAAAAAGGCATTAATACCACTTTAATATCACAGTGATACATGAGGTTTGTTTAATAGTACAGACACAGCTTTATCTTTACCGTTAAACAAGACTAGAACAAGTTTTGATGTGTTGTTGCGTATGGCGACTTCTATTTGCATCACCTGCACCGCCTGCGTGTATTAAAACAGTCGTTATTATTTTTCCGTCCGCAAAAAGAGAGAGAGAGAGAGAGAGAAAAAAAAAGACACCGCGGCTTGATTTTCCACCGTCCTTTCCCTTTTTCTTCGCCAAGCTTTATAGTTCCGGTGTATGCAATTGTCATAATGGGCGGATCCATTAAACATAGTACGCGTCCACCTTCGGGCATACGGTTTTTTCAATTTATATAGTGCCCTTTGCATCTCTGCCGCTTCGATCCGACTGTGTACACCGTTCCTTCAACCATTTTTACCATGAGCAGCCCCGCCCTTTTCGCTTTTCTATCTTAAAACACGGAATTTTCTTGGTCCTTCATTTTCCGTGTCCTCGAGGCGTTTCTCATTTAAAATGCGGACCCCTTTTTTGCAGCGTCGATTGAACCGCTTACGATCGATTAAACTGGCCGTCAACGAAAAAAGCGTAACGATGGCGCGCCGAGTTGCTAATTTATTTGATAATAAGCGCGACGAAGTTGGTACTAATTTCTTAAGTACGGCGCGATCAATCGGATGATAATTGAATCCGCATAGTTAATGAGCGTCAATTGTTTGGCTTTTAAAAAAGCTCTCGAGCTCGTTAATTGTACGTGTAATTGAAAGATATCGAGTTTTATTAACCAAGCGTTAGTTTGCTCGGAAAGTTGCCTCGTTAGCGCGGACACGGCTCAAACGGATACACCGGTAACCGTGCTAATGACATCAAAGGAAAAGTTTCACGACACTCACTACTGCATGATATAAATATAACACTACGATAACCTGTAGATATTATTCGCCCGACCTTATCTCTCTCTCTCTCTCTCGTAATAACAGTGAATATTAACAAAAGTATGTTTTACACGATTTAACAGATAAGAACAAGTAAACTTTAATGAAAAGTCAACTAAAAAAATGACATTATCTAGTTGCACTACTGTGTAACAAGACTTTGAATCGCTTAGTAAAGAAGTATTAAATAAAAGTATTAAAAAAGAGAAATATATAACTACATATATTTTTGCACGATAAGGCGTTAATGCGTAAACGTCGTCAGCCAACTCTTCGTAAAACGAGCGCAATTGCCAATGTTGGAGGAGATGCCTCTGTCGAGAAACTCACTTTCCGCTTATGCCTTTAAGTGCGTAAAGGTGAAACGCTTTAATATGACGATAGGAGTGAGGAAAGAAAGTGAGGATCCCTTGTAAATGCCCGCAGAAGACGCGCGAAGACTTTCCTTC
Source organism: Tetramorium parvispinum (assembly GCA_011638315.1). NCBI lineage: Eukaryota > Metazoa > Arthropoda > Insecta > Hymenoptera > Formicidae > Tetramorium > Tetramorium parvispinum. The sequence goes on along the minus strand of VBVR01003117.1, from coordinate 10,837 downwards.
GTGGCGCGCCGTAACGAACCCAAGGCCGAAATGCTGCGAGAAAAAGAAAAGGAAGAAGGAAAGGATGTTTATTCCTCCCGCACGGTTCCCATGGAATTTCCGCGAGTCGACGAAATTTTTCCACGGGGGTCTCTAGTTTTTTTTTCCCCTTCGCTCTATTCGCCACTCGCCAGAGAAACTTGCCGTACGATGAAGCGGCGGACTTTTTCGCTTTGCGACCCGAAACATCGCACGTTACGTTTCAGACGGAAAAGCATGCGAAATAGCATAGGCGTTGAACACGTAGAGGAACAAAAAAGGAAATAATGGAGTAAACTTGCAATAAGTGCAATTAACTTTTCAGCAAGTGTCAGTCTTCGAATAAGAGTGAGTTTTTTCTTCACATACAGAATATAGATTTCAATTTTTATATATCTAAACATAAGTTTTCAAGATATTAAATTTATAAATAATATATAAATTTCCAAATTTATATAATATTTTATCTAAATTTTAATTGCATGAAAGTTAATGTGTCTGCATTCTGACGAATATTCACTTAATTAATTAACTGTAATTATATAATTTTGAGCGAGAAATTTTTGCTGAAATTTGTGGACAATTGTTGACCGTTTGACAGACTCTTGGTTTTTAAATGGACAGTAAAGTAGAAAATCATGGAAAACGCTGTGAAATAGTGCATGAATATCCCACATCCCAATTATTTCGCAAATGTTTGTCGACGCGTTTGCCGGATGGATGTTTGTGAATTGGAAAATTAGAAAGTGCTTGCTTATATGTATACATTACTAAAATAGTACATACAACATACAAAAAAGCGCACATCACAAATCCAATTATAAGTTTACGAAAAACATATTTACATAACATAAACATATATTTATATTTAAATATAAAAAACGTAGCAGACTTTCAAAATACATTCTAACTAAATAGAATTATTTATTTAAAAATATCTTTTTATTTCTTATTCTCTCTTAATTAAATTTTTTATGCAGAAAGAGAGGAACTTTCTGACATTGTTAATAATTATGAATTTTAATTATAGTTCTCTTAATACAAAAATAAAGCCAAATCTGCCAGAATTTCAGTAATAAATGTACGTAAAGAAACGCGCAGTGATTTGCGCCGGAATTTCAGTGGAATAATCTATCTTAACTGCGCCGACTAAGAGCACTTCTCCCGTAAGTGCAGTTTACGTGACCGTGCGATTGTACGAAGAGAAAAGAGAGAAACAGAATTGAGAGCGATAGTACAGACTTGTACATTGGTTGGATTTCTTACTGATTTCGTCAATTAAACAACATTAACATTATCTTTCAATCTATTAACATTTCTTAATTGGATACATTGCATGCTTCTATCGATCTAATCTCTTATATCTTAAATATTTTTATACGCTAATAACAGCTGATAAATAAATGCATAACCAATTCAGAATGATTGTAGACGAACATGTGTAAGCAGATCGTAAATCAAATACGGTTAGATTAAAGACAGACTTAAAGCATCTATGTAAATGTTTCTCCTCTCGCGATTTACGCCCGGGTGCATAAAAGACACACATCGGTGCATTCTAAAAATAATATTCTCTTTGGACCGCGGCTTTTCTTCGTTGTACAATAGCTGCCTCTTCTTATAAATTACCCCAGCAAGACGTCGGCCAGTTCTTCCGAGCGGGAGATAAATTCGAGAGTGGAAGGGCCGACACACACTCTCTCTCTCTCTCTCTCTCTCTCTCTCTCTCTTTCTCTCTCTCTTCCCTCGTCCAGCGAGTGAACGCTGCGTAAATGCACATGTGGAGAAACTGAAAGGAAAAAGGGAGAACCGCGGAGCCAGGTCGAGCAGTAAGACTGCGGATCGTCTTTCCACCCACGATTGATCTGTTTGTCAATCGAGCGGCGCCTCCGCCTGATGTTGCCTCTCTCTTTCTCTATCTCTATCTCTACCCACATGCTGTCTTTCATTCCCTCTCTCGAGGACACTCTGCCCCGGTGCTTCTTCGTCCTGCCCTACGTTCGCTACCTCTCGCACGTTTCCCAATAAGACGTGGGCCGACGTCAAAAAAGACCTCTCTCATCCGGATAGCGAAGTGACAGTCACGTCTCCCGGTCGTACGTTCCGTGCATATGGATCGCCCGGCGTGATCTCCTCCCAGGGATAATCGAGAATCGTTGTCGTCTCGTTACAGCTCGCCGTATGGAGGAAAGATTTCATCGGAATTGCTTTCACTGTCGCTACGTCTTTCTCTCGTCGCTTTCTTGTTCGCTGCCCTTGACACGCGGTTTTTCAACCATCGTGCGACGTTTCAGAAAAATTGGCCATTACCCATTTTGTTGCTTCCTTGGATTCGTTTGTCGTATGATCGCCCAAATACAACACAACGCTAAATGATTCTTTGTAACACGACAGATTCTTCATAAAATTGCCAAATGAGCTTATTCAACTTGTACAAATCTGACCGAAAAACATGTTAATAAAGACATTCTAAAAATATGCTATAAAAATATTTTTATGTCTATTGTTTTCTTTCTTTAAATTTATAATTTACTCAAAACACTATCAGAAGTGAAAAGTAAGATGTCTGTATCTTACGTAACATAAACGTTATAAAATTCAGTTCAAAATTACAGAGAGTATGCTTTTTTAAATAAAAAAATGTAAAAAAATGTAATAAGAAATGAAATGAGACAAAACGTTCCTCCCTTTTTTTTTTATTCTTCGCAGGTCCAGCATACCGGTTGTTCGCGAATGCGGCGTATAACGGATTTCTCGGGGTGACGGTAAGTCAAAGAACTCTGGTACGTCATTACACAATATTGCTAGACGCAAAAGTCCAAAGAAACATATATACAAAACTTTTCTCATAAGAGCGTCGTGCAATTTTTTTAAAAGGGCTTTTCAATTTTCTCGCTACCTATGGCGTTTCTAACTTATACTGTACAGCTATTAAAAAGGGTATAAGAACGCTATACGATCAAACAGTAGTCACCAATCGATTGTACGTAAAAAAAGTTATTTACAAGTTGGAGCTATATAATGCGCCAGAGAAAAGAATCTTTTAATAGTACAAGTATCATAAATATAATTTAATTATTTATCTCGCTTCTTTTGCTACGAAAATCATTATAAATAATTTAAGAATATTCTATTTTTATTTCTCAATTATCTTAAAAGAATTCTCGAAATACTCCAGGTTAGATCTATATAGAGAAGTATCGATTACGTTGGAGATTAGAAAGCCGCATTTAAAGATAAAGATCGCACAATCCCGAGAGGAATCGATATTCGAGATTTTAGCTCATTAACGCTTTCGATTACTAACACTTTCGATGGTTAAATGGCTTCGGAGAGCCAAACGGTTGGTCGTTCCCTCCTTCGTTTAAAGCGCGGACCGGTCCGCACTTAAGCTCGTATAATTTTCGCACTAACTAGGGGAAGAAATTACCTCTCTGGTGCTAGCGCAAGTAAATTCACACGTTTTGGCTGCTCCTCCTTTTCCCGCAGCGCTCGCTATTCACATTTTTCACTCTACCGATAGCCCGCTTCCAAAATCGTGAACGAGGTTGCTCGAAAGCTATGCCGTGCCAACGTTTCATCCGGATTTCGCATCGTGGGAAAAGAATACGCAATACGTACAAAAACTGACGTTATAAACCGTTTCTCCTTCTCCTTCCGTTTTTCTCCTTTTTCGTCGTGGTACTGATTTTTCGTTGTGAATTTTACAGGAGACACGCTAGGGGTCTGATGAACGTTCGCCAACGTATGCTTTAATCGAATAGGGCAACAAGGTTAACGCGTAACTCGATTTTACATGCAAAACGCGCATCGATAATTTGCGAACATACTACGAGGTTTACGCTTTAGCGAGTTAGTTAAATAGTTTGTTTCCGTTTCAACATGGCTTTCAGAAAGATTCGAATAAAATTGCTGCCTCAATTCACGAGGGGATATATATATATATATATACTCGCTTCTGTTTGATCCGCAAAAATATTGCGAGGAAGGTTAGGTTTTTATTTACTCTGAGAATCTCTGAAAAAAAATCCTTCACCCTACGTTCCCTCGTGGAAAGAGGGAACGCGCGCGAGCAGTCGCATACGCGTAATGGTATCAGAAAACTTTACTTTTGTCGGCCTCTGCAAATTTGTCACAAGGGTGTTAAGAAGTACGCTATCTACGTAGATTGCCGGCGCAGTTGAACATTCCGCGTGATAAGCCACACCACGGGGGTGTAATTTACAAGAAGATGAAGTTACCGTCATGGGGGAGCCGATAGTGAACTAGGTTGTTGGCGTGTAGTTTGAGCAATAGTCTATGATAGGAGCGGTCCGAAACAGGACGTGTAGCGAACGCAGCCGGGCGACCAAGTTTACGTAGCACCATAATCTCACTTGTTCAACAGATCACCGCTTTGCCATGCATGATTGCCTCGTGACTTTAGGCACGTTATCGGTTTCGCGATAATGTGAAATCCGAAACAATTTCAAACACACAAACACCCAAACGTAAAAACGTAATAAGAAATCGGGGAAAAATGTTGACTTTTCTATCACCAGCTAGTAAATTCCAAATTCAGTCCAACAGAAAAGTCATGTTGTCGTCAATTGACGATAACTCAACGGAAAATTAATTCTCATGCGCCGTCAGACGACAAGGATTTAGTCGGTAAAATTGCCAACGTTGAGTAATGCACTGTACGAAATTCAAATGGAATATGTACGTCTACGGAAGCTGAGCTGAGAGTTAGAACGCAACATAATTTCATTTTTCATCACAAAAGCGAGCTAAATATCTTACCCGTATTGTTAACCGGATGTCCGCCCCTCACCGGCCAGCCGACAGACGTGCTCGCTTTGGACGAGAAGCTGAAGTAGGCCAGGAACTGGGACCGTGTTGTGTTCTCGTTTATCCTGAAACACGCGCGTTTCACATGTTAGCGTACGTACTCCGTATGCACACGTAACCGGCTTTTATGCGTCGCGACAATAAAAGAAAACGTTAGCGTGACAAATTACTACGGGTCTACCACCTACGACGCGCGCGAGCTCGCCGTCCGCTTGGCGCTACGCGCCGACCTATGGCCACGATCACGGTATTTACGACGGGATCTTGGCGCGCGGCAGGCAAATTTACGGATTCTTTCAAAGTGATATACAGCAAATAACCTGCGCCAGCCGATGTACTCGCGCGATTTATTGCGGCCTGTTTTTGTCATCATTCCACATACGGCTCGTAAATCACCGATGCGCTTTTATTGACGGGCCGCTCTTATCGGACGTGGCGCGGTTTCACCGATAGCCCGCCAATAAAAAGGCCCTTTCAAACGGGCTTCAAGAAATTCGGCGGATATAAAACGAACAATTCACGATGAATACGCGGTGACGTAGCCATTTGCCAGCCATTACAAATCAATGATCGCTTATCTAATTGTGCTATCCCTCCCGCAATCTGCAAATGACAGATTTCTTGACATATCCTATTGGCCCGTCGAAATAATTATTATTTACGCACTATTGTTATTTTTAATTTTTTTCGGTCTTTTCCCTGCTTTATCCGCAATCTGCAAATCACATATTTCTTGATATATTATAAGAACCTGTCAAAGTAATTATTATTTATTAATTATTATCTTTTATTTTCAGATTTTTTTTGTATAAAGAAAATTTCACAGACTCTCCGTTTAATTAATCTTGATTGCATAGAAAATTCTATTATCATCGAATTAATTTCCGAAATAACGGAAAACATGATTGAGAGACGCGCGAATTTAAAACGAGATTGCATTTGAAATGCGTGTCAATATGTCATTGCACAAAGTGCCGAACTCCTTGTTAGAAACTCGCACAAGCGAAAGTTTCGTTATCGCGAACAGCTGTAAGTCTAGAAAAACTTTCTGGAACGAAGAAAGAAGTATATATATTTTCAACGCGAGGAGTTGCATTCTCAAAGAAGGCGCGATGTTTCGTCGAGATTGATCAAACGTCGATCGAGAACCGAGGGGATCGTTTGTCGCACTCGAGAGCTGTTTAGAAAGCAAGTGGGGCATAGTGTTTCGTCGAATCGCTGAATTTCGATATCCCAACTTTGTCGCGAAGGAACTTCGCACTTTGTGTGGAACATTGTGCATACGAATTTGTCTGCAGGTAAAGCAATGCCTCGTCGAGAAAGATTATGGGAAAGCATTGTTTGTTCTATTCTTTTAAAACGGAAAATCTAGAATAAACTTTTTGAAAATTTAATCGATACAAAATTTTATAAAACAGTACGCAAATTTTGAAGAAAATAATTTTTTTAATATTTATTATCGTTTATATTTTTTTATCTATACATGTTCAACAAAATTTATGTTAGAGGTTTACAGTAGCTCTTGCCGATATCTTAAAGATCTCTTATGTTAGACACCCTCTAATTTCCCATTCAGTTCCCGTCTCATGAAGATCATGTCGACGAACAATCGTGACACCTGAGAAATCGTGTCCGTCACCAAGTCACAGTCAATTTACTGTCCCAGGATCAATTTCGCGAATACGGTCCAAAGATCGTGTCGAATGTAAGTTAGAAGTGGATGAGGACAAGACGAGGAATGGACTTCGTAGCGAGAGAGGGGAGGGAAAGGGCGCCATCGTGGTAGAAGGCATCTCTAATTCGATTATTTAGTTAGGTCAGGTTCGCTGTAGTTGGGTTAGCGTCAGCTGGGGCCAAAGGTTACTCGAAGGCACTCGTAACTCGTAATTGTATTTACTTACAATAAATCTTCTACCTTCGCCCCCTCATCCATCCTATATTTGATTAGCGGCCAATCCGGCGGCTATCCCTCTATGCATTCTGAAACTTGCGATGTTTCTAGGTGCTAATAATATCAGCGGCATTTACGATAATTTTCTGACTAATTGACGCGCGAACTTATTTTGGGTTTTACCCAATACAATAATTCTCCAGACGTCGATTGACTATTCGGTAAAATATACGATTCACAACGAAAGGTCATGAAATTAGTTATATAATAATGCGTGCCGTTATTAATTATGTATCAATATTAATTTTGACTAGATGCTGTTAAGAAAAATGTATTTATTACAATTTATTATAATAAATATTATTATAATAAAGCACTGATAAATTTTATACTTGTAAACTCTAAATATACCTATATTATTTTGATTTAAATGTTAATTTATATAATCTGCATATTTCCAATATTTTTTCCGTGTTACAAGGGTTGCACTTTAGGGGAGATTCGGTGAAATGTTATATCGATCGCGGTAGGACGAGAGTCGCCTCTCAAAGAAAGCCGAGGTTAAGCAAATCCTCGAGACGATGAAAGAAGACGGCGGCGGTAATCCCTGCGGGGTTTACAAAGATTAGGATGCAAATTTTGGAAAGCATTAGACGAAAGCGTCGGTGGCGTTCCTCGTGAGGGCAAAATCCTTTTCGGCATCTATCGAGACGTTAAACCGATTCAGTATGCCATTAAAGCAGGTTTATTCTCGTGGACGGGGCGAGTCGATAGCCACGTTATGGCGAAACCGCGCGTAAATTTCTACGCAGATGCCAGCGAGAACCGTGAGATGGGACTTATAAAGTTCCATGAAGCGAACGAGCCTTCGACGGTTTCATGAGCAGAATCACAATTTGTTGGACTCGAAGAAAATTCCCGTCCTATTGGAATATAGAGAAATTTTATCGTCCGCAAGGATTTTAATCGTGGACAATAAGTTTTATTACGCTTACATTATGAAATAGCTATTTTTATTAAAGAAATTTATCTTACAACGAAGACTCCAAGTTGTTTTTGTAACTTTCTAATCCAAAGTATAAGATTACGTAATTTTTAAAGCATTGAGCGTAATAGTTTTATAATTGTCAAAACTCAATTTAAGCGATCACCGCATATTTTTAATTTAATCATAATTTCATCTTGTTTTATTATATCAAGTTTATTTAATCGTCAAGTATTTACCGAATCTATTCTTTGTTATTACAAAGATCTTGCATTTCAAAACGTCTCGTGAAGTACGAGAAGAACTTCTCAATGTTGGTATGAAGATTAAAATGCAAATTTTTGCAGCTCAGCGCTGATTCCTGTGAAAGCCGAAGAACACTGCAAATTCTCTATACGACCCTTCAAACATTAATTTTCGTGAATAAGAGTAAAATAAATTTTCGTGAATAAAATATAAAATCTGCGCTGCTTAAAATTTACACATTGAATTATTGCGATATACTATTTTTTATGGGAAATATTTGCAAAAAGTTTGCGGGAACGCGTGCATTTACTTTTTTATGTTTAATAAATGAATGTATTAATGCTTAGATGCACTCTGTTTACAACAAAAAGTTGATAATAAAACCACTGTGCTCTTAACAACATATAGAAAAAGAAATAAAAGACTTTTTATTCTTAAAGAAAAGAAACAAAGAATATATAGCACACATGAATGAAATAGACAGAGGCTTATCTACTCCTATAATAATAATAGCTCCTATGGCAAGCACTGAAATTGCGCTCCTGTTCTAATATATGTGTATCTATATTTTAGATAACTTTATCATATTAGCTCAAGGATACAAGTCAAACTCGTTATAAGCTTGCATTTGGTTAATACATTATGACACTATATGAAAATTGCAACTACACCTTCCTAGTTTTCACGGATGAAAATTGGTCTATGATGGGGTCAAAGTCGATTTTTTCAGTTTCTTTTTCTTTCTACACTCAGCAAAGTAAGATCACATAATCTGACCTACGGAGTCTCTCAAATATGAAAATATTTTGACTTGCTGAATGATCTTTCACAGTTGACGATAAAAATTGCGACGGTTAGCATTATCTGAATAGCAATTCATCTCTTTTCATTGGTGTCCAAAGCACATGCCACATCTGCCATATCTTATTGTTAGATACACCATTGAGAAGATTTTTTATCTTTTGCAATATTAATCTATCATCCACAATGCACGATACCAATTAGAAGAAGAAAAAATCGTTTGCATACATACATATGTTTACTAAGATTTGTTTTTTTCATGACGAAAGTGTAATATAAACGTATTTTTATAAAAAAAATCTACAGCATTATATAAAAAATATACAGCATTCGATTCTTTTAACAAAGTGAATGAAATTGTAAATAACATCGTTTCTTTTTTCTAAAAGTCGCATCAAGTAGAAATGTCTTGATTTACGGTCCACAATATCAATTTTTATGCCTTAGAAGTTTAGTTACGTTGTCGTGAAAACTTTTATGAAGCATGAACGATTTTTTTCGAAACCAATATTCAAAACTTGTGCAAAATTATCCGAAAAGGGCTAGCTAATAGCAAAGTTTGCCACTTATAAAGTATATTTTTCACGCTCATATAATCGCCTGTTTGAAAAAGTTGTTGCCAATTTATTGCAGACGCGCGCATATGTATACGTATATACGTATGTATGCGTGTGTATATGTGAGAGTGAGTATCTCTGTGTGGATTTGCCCAATAACAGACTCGACGCTTCTTTACTTGGAGAACAAAATTAAGGAGTCAGGCGCACACGGGTCCGGTAAAAGGTTTGCTGGTTCGTTACTGTAACGAACTTCTTCCCACGATCTGATCCGAATTCCGATCGTGTTGGAAACCTTCGAAAATAAACTTTTCGCGAGGGCACCGTATTTGCACTACCCTCGAAGTCTTATATCATCTCGTTCTTCGCCGAGAAAAAGATATTGCAAACAGGAAATTCGCTCAAATTCTACGCATGTAGGAAACAACAACGGTCCGTGACAATGAGAAAACACTTTTAACGACATTAAATTTAGTTCTCGCCCGTAAAATGTAGCTGCGAGCGAGCGACGCGGAATAATGACTAAGTGAAAATGTAATGCAGAAAAATGGAATAGAAGTGACAAAGCGAAAATATAACGCGGATGAATGAAAGACAATAACGTAATGTAGGGAAAAGGCATTGCCGATCTATATATGACGCGCAGCAATTAGTGAACAAATATTAAGTATCATGGACAAGTATCATGATTAAATTCTCTCGCAACAGCGGCATACAGCTCGGTGAACCATGCAAAATTCGGCCAACCTTTCGTTCATCCGCTTATTGATTTCATTTGCATTAATAATCCTTTCGCGCGCCAAACCAGCCGGTTATTATGCTTAATTTTCAAAGCTTATTATCTTGGTAATTGGCCAACTAAATTTCATTCTGTTTGGTATATGCGCATTCTATACGGACGCGCTGGGACTTTTGCGCGCATAATCGCGATTTAAATGGGGGCTTTTGCCCGAAAACACTTAACTCGCCTGGAGTGTGCAGTTTCAAAATTTTCAAGCGGTCCGTCATATGATGATGTGCCGTGGCGCTTATCACGAATTTCGATCGCCAGCATATTGCGATAGTCAAGTTTCGAGAAGTATGCTGTGTAATTAAAGCATAGTTTCATAATGTGTTTCCTCGTGCACGCGTAATTAAAAGACGTTTAATAGCTCCATATTTCGAATTTCACAAAATGTGCAATTTCGCATGCAATTCAATAATTATATCTCTCTCTTTCTCTCTCTCTCTCTCTCGCTCTCTCTCTTTCTCTCTCGGTGTACTTATATGATTCACTTTACGAAATATTGCGAGTAATAAAATATTACATGTCTAAAATTAAAAATATATGTAAAGAATTTATGTTTCTTACACACTTACACACTTACACACACACACACAAATGTATATATATGGGTTATTCCATGTGAAATCGCACCCTCTTCTGCCCAAAATTTGTCGCGATCTACAGAGTTCTTTCTGGGCTCAAATTCTAGCTATTTTTATATAGAATCGAATGCTGTCTGGTGA
>VBVR01003116.1:0-19005 GCA_011638315.1 Tetramorium parvispinum | reverse complement strand
ATTGATAAGGTTATGTATTTTAAGTTTCTAAATTTGAAAAAATATTGTACTTTTTCTATAAAGAGTTTATAAAGAATCACAAATTGACCTTAGATATATTTTAAACATTTTAGTAAATCTTGAACAAAGATTTAAATGAAAAAGTTTCAATTAAGAGAGAATAAAAGAAGTTAAGTTTATTTTACAACGAACAACGACTTATGATGTACTTTTTGTTGTAGCCTGGGGCTTACAGAAGTTTGGTGACATTCATCGTTTATATGGATCATAGATCCAAGTTTTTATTACTTTTTCTTACTTTGTCGTTGCTTGTACCTTTGAGATAGACATATTCCGTTATATTTTTAAAAATAACACTGTAAGATAGAAAAATTCATACTCGTCACTCGTCATTTTCGCTTCTACTTTTTCTTCTGATTAGTTTAAATTATCGACCTCGAAAGTGCCACTTTAAATAATTGAATTCGTTTTTAAAATACATTTCATATCGAAAATCCATATCCACATTCGGTAAAAAGTTAACGGCAACATCTCTCAACAACTTGCGACGAAAAAAGTTTGTATGCAGAGTAGAAGAACCTGCACGGCGTTTTTCTGTTATTTCGAAAAAAATTCCACAGGTTTACGGCCATTTGCGGCGCTGGTTGTTCTTAATGAAGCGGACGGATAATTTTTGAAAAATTACCTCGCACTGGCTAAATTCCACCGAACGACGAGCTGAAATTCACGCAAGCGAGCGGGCGAGAGACATAAAAAAAAAAGGGTCGAGCCAGCGAAATATTTTGCGCCAGTCAGTGAAATATCAGTCGGTTGCCGGCGCGACTGTATCCAGTTAATTGTAGCCTTCGTATCGATCCTCTCGAGAATGCGAGAGTGCCGTGGGATCGTGCCGCGCGATAATGTTCGCAATTTCCAAGCTGCCGTGTGCAAACACTTTTGATCGCTTAACGACGACCAGCTTTTGCTTTCGTAATGTTCGCGTATTTGAATATTTAAAACGTATGCGGTAATGCCTTTCGACTACGTGTCAATATGTATGCACCTATTTGTTAGCCAGTTCGAATCCTGATAACGCTAATCGCGTTAACACGCGATCAACGGTAAACATTTAATATGCTTGCACTTTCAATTAACGCGACTTGATGTCTGCTCCGTTTACGACACAAATATTGTCACTTACTTTGTCGTATACATCGTAGTAATGGAAAATAAAGGAAGATAACGGTCTATTAAGTATAATGTGAATCGCGATTACATTGTTGCATTAAGATAAGATAATCTATATAGACCCGTTTAATATAAACCGCTTGAGGTTTTAGGAAGTTGCGATCCGTGTAACGCGTAATTGAAAGATTAATTATTCAAATAATGAAAAACAATATTCGAGATGTGATCGCTTGGTACAGAATATAATATATCAGTCGTGCAGTGTATTCTGCGATATCACGGCGATGCGAAACGTGTTGATTCGGCAGTAAAAACGACGCCGTTGGACTATGCGCGTTAAATTGAATTATATGTGACCTGTTGAAATGAATTGAATTCCAGCAAGGCTGACGTTATTCCACGCGGAACTATTCGGCAGATTCGTGGCGGTCGCGCAAGTATTTATGCAACATTTACGATCGATTAATGCGTAGAGCCACACGAGAATCGATACCACTAGTCTCGCCAAAAGCCATTAGAGCTTTATATTTCCGCCATTTTCTCCGACCGACATTGGCCGGCATGCCGTATTGTCGTGAGCTCGCTCTCCATCTCAGCTGCCAATATTCCAGTGGCAATAACGCGAATAATGCCGACCGATTTTTCATCACGAATGAATGCGGGCGCGTCAATGCTGTTGCGCGAAACAAGATGACTTTCATTTATTTCTCATGACAATCAGTAAGCGTATTTCATACTAAATGAAACTCATAATTATGCATGAGCGAGCGTGTATGTTGCTGACCTGCGATAACCTAGATGTCCTAGATAAAACGATTTCACGAACTATATATGTAATTTTGATTTTCAACTATTCATCTCTTAGGAATTTTCGATGCTTCATGCATCAGAGATACCCTCGGACATCTAGTGCATCCATAGCATTATATTTTCAAATAGTTCATAAATTAAAAATTGAGATGTTTTATAATTTTAGAAAAATTTTCGACTAGATAATATTTATAAATTAAAAGGTGAATAGTTTCTATTTTTTATCTTGATATTATTTATTAAGCAGTTAGAAATTCAATTGGTCAGACCAGATCTTGGTGGCCTAATAATATTTCTGTGTAAATTTTATATACATTTTCCAATTTAGTATACTGTGCGCCGATTATTTGTCGGTCTTAAAATGTAGAATTTTGTTAGAATAGTAAATCTACTTAAATCGATAATCGATTTAACTTTTGATGCTAATAAGCACCCACTTCTTTACAGTGAATAGGATCTTAAATGACTTATATGAGCTTATTAGCGTCAAAAATTAAATCGATTATCAATTTAAGTATGTGAGTTTACTGTTCTAACAGAAATTGTATTTTAAGACCGACAAATAATCGGTTATACTCGATTTACCGAGTTGAAAATAGCATATAAAATTTATGTAAATCTATCATTATTAGACTATTAAGATCTAGATCTTGATTGAAAATGACATCTCTAATTAATTATTTCATTTCATTATTGATAATTGAAATATCTCTATTATAAAGCTAAGAACTGTGACTGATACTTAATTCCCATTATACATTTCATATATTTGAAGACTTCATACAATTAAAATAAAACTATTAATGAGTTCTCGAGGAAAACAGCCCGTGTGTTTATCATGCAAATTTACCATATTATAGATTATTAAATTTTCTAAATTTACATACGGGACGCGCGAATATTATATATCGTAACTCTAATAACTTGCATAATATAGAACTAATAGCAATATGTATTTATACCACAAAATGCTACGGCCGTGTTTTCACCCACAGTCGTTAAACAAAGTCGTATGCATTTTACATGGATATTCATGCATGATTTCCCGCGTGTAGCCGCTATTCTCAGAAAGCTCGTTTCGCCATTCGCTCGCGCCTAAAGGGCATCAAACGCCTACGATATTAATTGCTCGCTACCCCATTAGCAAATGGGTCCTGCGCGCGGGTTTCACTCGCGCAGAGGGAACGTGCACGCGAAGTCATTAAAATTAACGCACCCTTTCTGCGCCGTTAACGCAGTAGCGCAATTCTCCACGCATAAACTGTTTCGCGCGTGCTATTGTTTAACGCATTTCCGAGACATTAAAAGTCATGTCGACGGATTTGAGCGCGATTTGTGCGCGATAATTGCGCGCTATCGCCGACGTCGATTAAAAGCGCGCGTGTTTCCGCGACGAAAAAGCAATAGATAATAAGTGGGCCAATTTTCTCATAACTCGAAGATTGGCCGATTAAAAAGCGATCCGTGCTCCCGACGACTGACAGCGAGTAAAGCTTTAGAGAGAATAATCGAACTTTGTGTCAGACGGAAAATAGCCCGACCGCAAATAGTAGCTTATTAAAATTTACGTAGCCTTCGCGTACATTGACATTTTTAGGACACGAACGGTGTCTATGACAGAATACAAATAATTAAATCTGTCATGTCAATTATGAAATGAATGCATGGAAAGCGCTCTTTAAGTAATATCTCGTACATATATTTGTACGTGATAAATCTCCATGTATTGAACTATCGAGATATTTTCTTCTTTCGTGGTTAACGTTTGAAAATATTTATTTCATAATCTTGATTATTAAATTTGACCAAGATTTAAATTTATTAATGATTTTTATATATTAACTAAATATTACGTATTCCGCGCGGATTTATTCATTTAGTTTAAGAATGCTGTAATTCTGTCGTGAGAGGTGCACTAAAATCCTTTATTAACATTTTATCTATATCGATTAATAATATATCTACACATACACATACACACGCAAGTAAATTATAGAATATATCGCAGCACGTCGAACGTACTTATCTGTTTTTGTTTTAAAAATTAGTTTATCCGATTTATAGTGAAAATTCTATCCCAGTGAGAATAATTTACATTGAAAGATCCAATAATTTTTAATTCAACATTTTCTTTTATAACTTCAAATAAATTACATTTTTGGATACTTACACATTTTGCATTTTTATAAGTGTTTTTAAATTATAAAAGATACATATTTAAAAAAATCTATTATCGCTTATTTGTAAAATAGAAATATTTGTAAAACAAACAATTATTATTTGAGATAAATTCGTTTTATTACACGTTTCATGTATATAATGCTTTTCCTTTTGATATCATTTCATTGAATAGTATACTATAACGATTAATGTAGAGAAAAGAAGTCGATAAATTCGTAATTTATTGTTTAAAATGTATTATTCGGCAGAGATTTAAATAATTCATTCATTGAAAATCTGATGATATTGTGTGTCGGTATTTTGTTGTACGACATCATAGTTTTTATTTTTCCTGGCTATTCATTTTATAATTCCCAGTCACGCATATTGGTTGATAAACAACGATCCATATAATATCTGAGGAGAACAAAAAATAAAAAACGATGAAGGCTAAAGAATAAAATAGAAAATATAGGGAAAAATGTCTGCGAAAAATAATATTTGGACGCGAATAGGATTTTGATTGTTAAATAGCATCTGCATATAATGTATTCTTTTGACACAGCTGCCTATTTAATGCTAGAACGGTATTTATGATAGTGTCATAACGGATACTACACTTGCAACTTGTTGGAGTATATATGTTACCGATTATACCTGTCTACAAGTGTTAGAGTATCGTAGCATACGTGCGATTATACATGTCATGGCATTGCAGGCAATGTAGCAACGTCGCTTTGCATCGCGCCGCACCGCGTCGCGTCGCGTCGCGTCGCGTCGCCTCGAATCAAACCAAGATCCACATTGTACTTAAGGCCATACAGCATAGTTTGCGTAGCTCCGTATGTATAGCGTACAGTAGAATCATAGCCTGCATATATCAGCCCGGGCTCACATGTGCCGTACAATTGGTTCATTCGCCCGCACCTTCGTAAGGGGATGCAAACACTAACACGAATTCCGTTTTAGGAACAGGATCCAGTCTAAACTGGCTCATTTTTATTCCGATATTCGAATTTCCGATATCTGGCTAAAGCAGAAATCTCTTTACGGCTTTTATTAAAGTATATACATAAACAGATAGGAAGAAAAAATATATTTTTTATTTATCAGAGTTTATCAGAGTAGACGTTGTTTTAAAATGCAAATTTTTTTTTGGATGGATATCAAAGAGTCTGTTGAAATATAACAAAAAAGCGAGGTAACCCGGTAGTCATGTCCCGGCTACTGTAAAATATGGAATATTCTTTTTGGTTTTTTATGTCTGTATTCATGCGCGTATGTCATTATCCGCTATTTAATTTCATCGGATTGCGAATTATCTGCAACTATTTCCGTCTGTTTCCTTCATATGTCAACATTCATATGTTTTACCCACATATCGCGTATGCTTTGAATTCCGCGTTTCATGTGAAAATGCATCCGGGTAATGAGAACTTGAGTATTCCCCGAAAGTCGAGTAATTACCCGGATGCGCGGTGTATCCGGGTAACCGGATATCAATATCTCGAGTCTAAATTCACTGCTCCTTAGCCAAAAGTAAAGCTGAAGCGTCCTTTAGCTGTAATTTCCCACAAGAGAATATTGCACAAAATTATTAAGATAAGAAGTAAATAGATAAAAAAATAGAGATGCGAAAATATATGTACAAAAAATGCACAAAAATGTCGGAAGATCTCGTGTGATCGGATGGCGAGAAGTATGAGATTAACAAATAAATAACATTAAAATTAAATGAGGAGAATAAAGTTTCGGACGATCTTTCGAAGCTGACGCGTGGATATTTAAACAAAATGCTGAAACGAATTCCTATCGCGTTCTACGGAACATCGGGCGACATCGGTTTTACTATGTGTCCGATGCATCGACTAGTCAAGTGCAACGCGATATATATTTCCCAGTAGCATACCACCATGAAAATAATGCCGGTTTTTCCCACGTGGCCAGTTTTTCATAAAAATTACAAACGACCGAGCCGGATATTGGAATTTTCAATGTCCTATGTCTACAACATAAGGGGTGGGTAACTATGAAAGAACGTAGTACATCGAGGTGCAACGAGCCGCGTGATTCATCGCAGAACGCAGCGCACGATGCAAGTTCGGCATGCATGCGTCGTTGTACATTCAACAGCGGACTTCGCTTCTTCCAGTATTATTCCTGCTCGCATTTTATTAATCGTTTCGTTATGTAACCCCTAATTTTACGTCCTCCAATCCCGCTTTTTTTACGCTTGTCTTTTTCTGCCGTGGAACATAATGTACACAGGCACTATATTTGATTACTATATTTGAGATTCTGCATGTAATTCATCCATTATGCAAATGAATGATTTTGTGTACGTATAAATTCTAGTTTAATACTGGCAGACGATAAACATATAAGCACATGATAAACATACTTGTTTGCTTCTCAATTAGGGCTTCTACTTTAACGCGGTAAACATGTAAGAAGCTATTAAAAAATTTTAAGGCTGCTCTCGCAGTTATGAATATGAGATCGATATAAAATGTTTACTCTGCTCTCTCTAATATATGAAAAGTTTATGCACGCTTTTATATTACGAGGAAAAAATATTTGGCATGAAAAGAATAGAGTCACTCTATGTAAAACAGTCGCTATTAATATTATTAGATTATATCTGCGTAATTAAATTTCACACGCGGATTAAATAGCAATTTCCAATTTGTTAATCCTATTCCGAAAAAGAAGATAATATCTGCGAAAATAAAAATTTATATGTTTGTACAGTTGTAAAGCATGTGGCTCTATTGATACTTGTATACTAAATGGTAAAAACATGTTGATTGAAAAAAAGTTTGAAATATTTTTATTGAAATTGAAAATCAGAAATAAAAAACTCGGTTGATTAAAGCGTTTTCATAAACAGAGCGATAACACACAGAAATGTTTTAACTATACTATATTATTGTACGACCGGCCGGCTTTATATGAAGTCCACTTAGCAAGCACTTTCGTTAAACTAAAATTAAGTGTGAAATGTATGCATTAGGTATGCATATGTGCAAATTGAAAAGTCCGCATACAAATTGAATGCGCTTTATTTTCATTCGTGATGCCGGGCCGAAAGATGAGCTCGCTGGAAATAAAAGCGCCATGAAATTTTACTGCATTGAATGTAATGCACTTTTTTATTAAATCTTTTTTGCCCCCATTTTGTCCCCATCCAATCGTGCTTTATGTAAAACATTTCGCAATATGTCGCTATTTTGATTATTTCACAAAATCGCTGGGAAATATATCATTATTGTGAACATGTAATGTTAACGTTGCTAAAACGAAATCGTTGTTTGCAACCTGCAATTCTTTTTACAACTACAAGTTGTAATTTGTAGTACTTTTAAACATTCACAAATATGATGTCGTTATCATTAATAATTCTTTAGTGAATTAAATTGTTAGTTTTAAACATCAAAACAAATTATTATAATTATTTTATTCTATTCCTAATATTATTATCTATTATATCATTATTATCTTTTGTACATATCATTTTTTAGAGAGAGAGAGAGAGAGTAAAAAATTTTATTAAACAAAATGTACCACACTCGCCAGTCATTTAATATTTTAATAGTATATCCCGAAGATTAATTTGAATAAAAAATTTTGATTGAAACCACAAGTTATTGAGTTATCAAGATTAAATTTGATCAATGCTATCGCGTAGTTATTCTTACTGCTTAAATATCATTGAATTTTACAGTTTAGTTAAGTTTATCTTTTGGTTTCTTATATGCAGATATACTATCAGCTATTCAAATCAAAATATTGTTCTTAATGGATTTGTGAAATGTTAAATTTATTTTTTAATGATTTTAATTTGAGTTTTCAACTACTCAAGTTTTTGTTATATTTATGACATAATTCTCACAGATCCATTACTTTCAAATTAAAATAAAATACAAAATTCCTGTATTTCACAGTGAAATAATTTCACATGTACCGACACGATGCGTAACAGCGGAATTGGTAACACGACACAATAATACATCCCTCCCCCCCTACGTGATTTATAAAATACGAATACATTTAAAATGTAAGAGAACATTTAAAATAATTAATTTATAAAAAATAGTTATATAATATTATGGAATAATATTATGGAAATAATTCATATGCATTATAATAATTAACAATTTTCATACATTATTGCTTCGCTCTCCACTGCAAGTAAATAAATCAAGCGCAATACTTGCTTTTTGTTAAATAACTGTCATCTCAATATGTTTACGAATATATTTTTAATAATGTATATGTTTTAATTTTGTTTTCTCAACCAATAGCGCATTGTAATGTATTATACGCGTAGTGATTCGATGCACTCATAAAAAGAGCTGCCAGTATGCATTGCAGCAGCGAGACTGATTAATTTATTGCTAGTCGTAAAACATTTGCAGTAAATTTCAGCATTGCAACGACGGTTACATGACATAAAATGTCAGCACTGAAATTTTTAATCGCATCAAACGGTCGCACTAAACAAATGTTAATTGTTGAATTGTTTTTACGTATTACTTGCTAAATAAATGTAGTTTAATTGCTCGTATATTTATAAATATATTATATACAGGTGAAATGAAAAAGAAAGAAAACAATTATCTAAAAAGTATTAAAATATTGCGAAATCTGATATTTAAAAATATATATTGCAAAGTATTAAGTTTTGCAATAGATATCATTACATTAAGTTATTTAGATTTGTTGACATTGCAATTATGTCATAACCCATATTTATAATCAATATTGTTTCGAAAAATTCTTAAGTTTATATGTATATATATATATATATATATGTAAAAGAGTTAATTCTTTGTATTATTCAACATATATTAATTATACCGTTGTTATTCAAAGTATTACGTTTTGTATGTTTGTCATGATTTAATATTTCGCTATATATTTTTTTAATCTGTTGTTAGATTAAATAACAAAATAAAGATTAAATAACAAAATAAAATTCGAGAGAAACTAGTTTTACGTTGCAGTTGGCTCAACGGCATTTAGTTGCCTGTATGTCGCAACATAATATTGCTTTTTTTCATCGCGAATTTTATATAACTTCTTTTTACTGGGTATTAATGCGAGATTATCATTAAAAAATGTATCCAAATAGAGCAGCTAAAATGTTACATAGTACAAAGTTCTACAATTTACGAAATATTAAAAAGCAAATAGAATATAATTAACATATTTTATTTTTCTTTCCTTATAAAGAATTTTTATTTCGTGAGAGATTCGTAAAAAATGATGATTGATCGCGGGAAAATAGATCATATTTCGTACGAGAAAATAAAGAATATGAAAAAAAATCTCTGTTAAAAAATTGTTTAAAGGAATAACATCATACGTCGCATATTTGATTAACAAAGCGTTCGACCTTCGAATCGTATACCAATAATCAACTTGTCTCAATGAGTCGATTAATGCGATAAAAATTATTTCCTTGTTCTCACGAAATTTCTAACGGTAATGCTGGATAAATTCAAATTTACGTCACAAATCGAGACAGTCTGCAGATTAGATAACTGATAGAATATATTCGTTATTTAGTATGTACAAAGCTGTTTTTATATAGAAAGGATAAACTGATTATAGATGTATGTAAAAGTTGCCATCAACCGACCACTTTCATCATTAGGATTATTAACGTATTTCCTCCACTTGATTGTCAAGCGCAAGATTATGTCTGCACTAGAATTTTTGATCGATTTCACAATGTATAGGTATTCAAAGATAGTGCTGTATAAATTTATCATTACTTTTATTGACGTATTTCCCCTATTTGATTGCCGAGCCCAAGATTATGTTTACACTAGAATTTTTATCGATTGTACAATGTATGTATATTCAAAGATAGTGCTGTGTAAATTCGCTATTAGGGGTGGGAATGGAGAACGCGCGAACAGTTGCGTTTGCAACTCATCGCCGCCGTCTATTCCGATGTTTCTCCCTTTGTTCGCCACTTCGCGCCACCTCGAATTCCCCCGGCACGCATAACTTACTCACGTCCTCGTTTCCCTACCATGTTTCAGGAAGATGCGGGCACGGATCGCCCTGCGAGCAGCTCTGCTACGAACTCCATGACGGCATGTACGAGTGCGACTGCAGGGACGGCTATATACTTCATAAAAATGGATACAGCTGCGCCGGTGAGTGTGACTCGATTCAATCCTTATCCCGCTTTGCAATTCGCATTCATGGCGGGCGACATCTTTGATTTCCCTAATAAAATTTTGCACTGCGCCATGCCGGCGAAACTTTTTAATGCGACGCCCGTATTGTTTTCGAAGCGCCGCTCCTGTCTGTCGCTGCTGTTGAATCTCTCGCTTGATTCCCGGCGAGTTTTGTTCCAGAGTATCCTTCAAACATGGGCTGTTATTATCTCTGAATTGCTGGGGTAATATTTTTTTGATAACACCATTGCTGTTTCACTAGGTTGGAAATCCATCCAAAGTTCGAAAGTTTTAGAAATATGTTTCGAGAGTTTTTATAGCTTTTTTTTCAGTTTCCGATTATCTCTTTCTAACCCTTCTATACGCAAACATTCATTCATTATGATTCAACACGATTGTCATTAGAAGATAAAAACCATGTAAATAAATTTCAAGTTAAACCGATGGGAGAGAGAGAGAACATTTTCAATTATGCAATTAGAAAATGAGGAAAAACATGAAATAGCTATCGTAGAGTTTTTTATCGAGCTTTTCTCTTATGACACTTTTTAATATCTGTAGAAATAATAACGTAATTTGTATTACGTGTAAATTTTATTTATCGCGTCATCGAAAAATTACGGGGTAAAAAGCTTGCTCACTGGTTGCGAATTTATCTCGACAATCTCAAGTTCAAGCTGTTTACAGTGCCATGCCCGTATTAAAGGTAATATCTCATTTCGCGTGGAATTGCGCGGAATACATTTCGCGTCGGGCTTATGAAATACGGAGAGAGGGTATTGTGAAAGAAAAATACGGTAAAATTATCCATAAATCACAAAGAATTTTGGGGACAGCTATGATTTATCGTTAGTTTAATCTTATGTAAGGGTTTTCGTGCGTCACGATAAAAGTGTTTCGAACCAAGCGTCACGTTATCATAAATGTGATACACATAATCGATATGTGTGTAGAAGTCTAATAAAATTAATTACATAAGTAATGATCATTTCTTTATTTCGACAAACAGATACGAGATTTCATTTTCCTTGTACTTTCTCAGGATATAGAAAATGTAATTAATATTTCTTGTTATTTTTTATGCTATATTTTCGTTTTTAATAGTGAAAGAAAATAATTATATTCAAAAATGTGAAATGTGAATTAAGATAATTTATGTATTTTAATTACACTCACGCATTTTGATGACGTCATGTGCGGCGCCATCGAACCTAGACTTGCATTAGACTCTAAGCAATTGTTGCAGAAAAAATTACGCGGTTTCGTTTATCTAA
Organism: Tetramorium parvispinum; assembly: GCA_011638315.1. Lineage (NCBI taxonomy): Eukaryota > Metazoa > Arthropoda > Insecta > Hymenoptera > Formicidae > Tetramorium > Tetramorium parvispinum. The sequence goes on along the minus strand of VBVR01003116.1, from coordinate 7,400 downwards.
TAGACGTTTTTCTCACGAACGAATGCGACAGGAAATTTCGTCGGAAGTTCGCCGACGATCGCCTCCGTTAATTGCTTTCCGATTGATTGTTCGCGGAATTTCATTATTACAGTCTGTCCACGATCGGAGTGCTTATCTCGGTACACTCGCGACTAAAGTTTTCTTCTATTATTTATATCAACTATTCGTTTTTTAAAGATGAATTTAAAAAAAAAGAATATAACTTTTAAAATATCACTACATTTACTACATTTCGACTTGTCTATTAAAAGTGTCTTATTTCTAAGAACACGATTTGCATTGATTGAAACAATTGGTGAAAAATTACGTGAAAACAAAACCTACAAAATTATAACGATCGTTAATTGCTACAATTAGAACATGCGCGCACGAGAAAGGATCGTAAAAAAGAAATTATATTACTTCTAACACGTTTATTCCCGATTTATCATGTTACGTAAAGCATAACTCGCAATTAATGAATGATAACGGCTTCATTTTCTTTTAGAGGATATTACATTAATGCAGCTCGAAAAAAGAATTTACGTTCGTTTCGATCTTGTCTATTTTAAGATATTTATTATTAGATTAAAAAACGTATTTTAATACTGTTGCATTTTATATGAAGTATAACTCTGTTTCCTGTTTTACTTAAACTACCGAACGCAATCATTACGAATGCGTTCATTGTTGTTATTGTTGTATTTTACTACATATCCATTAAGTACATCTCTCATCGGATAACACAATAAATAACTTTGTCGAATTTTTACTACGCGATTTCCTCCATCCGTTTGTTCGCTGAATCTAATCGTGTAATCTAACTAACATGAATGTTGCGTCCTCGTTCCTCTGCTCGGATCTCTCCTCTCTGGATTTAATTTCGCGGCTGGTAAAACTCCAACATCTTTTATTTTTACTTCGTCCAGCTCTTGCGCGCTGAATCTGATGGTACCGCCATTGTGAATACTTCCTCCTCCGTTGCCAGCCACGAATCCAAATCGATCCCGCTGTCTTGTGCTAATTGTACTCCCTCCAGCACGATAGAGCCTGTGTAATTCTTATATTGATTCTGTCTCTCTGATTCTGATTCTCAATCTGGCGACCACCGTCCGTGGTAAATCGGATAAATCGACTTCTTCTTGTTCCCGGTTTCAAATCCCTCCTCTGGAATCCGCTAATTCCGGGGATGATAGAATCTCAACATCTTCCATCTTCCACAGATTCGATAATTTTGATTACACTGACTCCGTTATCAACTTTAATGTCTAATCTGGCACAAAATCCAGTTCTTTTTCGTCGAATGGTACGGTAACATCAACACAGATATTTCCCTTCTCTGTTGCCATCTTCGACACGCATCCAGATTGCTCCTCTACATTGCACTAATTCTGCTTTACCTTCTTCCAGTAGTCGTCCGTAGATTTCGCGAACCCGATTGTTCCATTGATTTTACCACTAAGTGTAATTCTTAACTTTATAAGAGTTTTACTGGAGGTAAACCAGCTACGTCGATTTCTCAGGATCTACCTCGGCATTTCTCGCGAACACGAATTTCGGTAATCTTACTAATAACTTTTGCTAGATCGGCATCTTGACGATTTGCTCCGTCAACGACTTCGCGGATAGCTATCTACAATAATTTGAGGCTGAAATTAATTGAACATCCTGCAACTGAACTATTTTACCTAGGTTTCGTTTTCCTTTCATTTTTACTTTTGTTTTTAACTATATACTTTCTCAATTTTTTTCTCAATTCTTTTTCCGTTACATTCCACGAAAAGCATTATTTCATTTATAGCATAATCAATGAGCAATCGAATTTAAAATTCAATGTTAAATATAAGATAAAATTATTTGTTTTTAATGACTCACGAGAAAAATTGTATTTTAGGTAAAAATTATTGACACTCGATTTCGATTGCGTGTATGTTCCAATTCGTTTATGCTTCCAATATATTGTACCGACGTTTCTTATTTGAACGATAAGTTCGTCACTGTTGCGGTGACGATTGGCCAAGAATATCACAAACTTTATCTTATCATCTGCAAACGATCGATTATTTTCCCACATGTTGAATACAATAAGGGATCACAAAACAAATAATTATAGACTATTATAGTGAAAAATTACACATCTAATTTTATTACTTAATATTATTTTTTAGATAACGTTGATTTATTGATTGCAAACGATAAAGTAAATAAATACTTAAATAAATATGAATAAATGAGTATTGATGATCTGATAGTAGGTCCCACAGTATTCATTAAACTATAATATAAATAACAAAATTATATGGAATCGATAAGTGATTGCTAATTACTTAACAGATTATTACGCTAAAAGCGTTGAAAGATAAATACTGACTGACGATTACCTCAATCCCCCTTTGCCCTTTCTCTTTTTCTTCTTTTCTTCTCCCTCTTTTAAATAGAATAAAAAAATTAAAAGGTTATCTAATGATAAAGAATTATAATTAAATGATAATAATTGTTCTCCCCATTTCTTCAATATACGTTTCTAATTAATCTATTATCATTTTATATCAAATTTTTACACTTTAAAAAATGAAATTAATATGATGTTAACAAATAAAAAATAAATTTTACCTCCGATTTTAATAAATTAATTAAAATTAATTGAAGAAAAATTAAATTAATTATTCAAAGATTTATTTCCTTCTTATTATTTTATTGGCATTTTACAAAGACTTCGCTGTAGGAAGAAATAAATCTCGAATTTTCCAAATTGCTCCCGATAGTGATCGTCTCGGCAAAAGAGAATCAATGACAATCACAATTTTTCAAATTATTGTATAATGCGAGTAAAATTGTATAATGCATTTTTCTCGTATATTTTCGCAATAATTTAATCAATATTCATTATGTCAGTATGTATTTGCACAAAAAAATATTCTTCCATTATTGATTTCTCTCTCTTCTCCCCTCTTTCTTTCTTTTTCTCTCTTTCTCTTTCTCTCTATATATATCCATCTATTTTTCTCTTTCTTTTTTATAATTAAAATATTTATCCATTACTAAATATACTAAAACATATATTTCTCTTATTTAAAAAATATATAAACAGAATAATTGTTACCAAAAAGTGGTTATAAACGAGTATATTTAAAAATAAAATGTATACGCTAACGTGTATTGATGTTTGTTACATGCGTAAATACAAGTAAATGTATTTGCACGTTTTTATGACATTTATGCAATTAATTAACAAACAATTATAAAGCTTTTTTATAAATTTGTGTACATTTTGTATTATAAGACAATATAAATTGTGAAAAGTCATATTCTCTCATCTAATCTTACATATTCTTAGTAAATATTAATATAGAAATATATTAATTTCATAGATTTCACAGATTCGTTACTCCAATAATAAAAATTCGTCACTCACCGATCCGATGTGCAACGGGCGGAGTTATCAGCGATGTAGCTATACGATGATTCTGCAATACAAACATGAGATTTAAATTAAAGCCGCGTTCAGACTGATAAATGTTTCAAAAGATAATTCTTATGCGCATCGAATTTTTCATTATAGTCTTTCAATTAGATAGTTATTAAAATAATTATATGTTTTCTGAAAATAATGCTCACAAGAATAAACTTTTAGAATTTGGGTTATCTGTTTCTTTAACAATTATTTTTAAATTATTGAAATATAACAAGCCAGATAAACGGGAAAGAATGTGAAGATTAATCTTATGTAGATAAAAAAAATTATATTCATCGCAAGGTTGCTCCTCCGATGCCTAGTGCCTCTCCGAGGTATCTTTTTTCTCTCAAAATATCCGGGTTGTCAGACCTCACGTTGCATTCACTCGCGGAAAACACACGCGAATAACTACGATTGTGCACGAACTAACTATTGCAATACAACAGCATCTCCTCCCCTCCGTAAACTCATGATAAGATATCATATTCTGTCAAATAAACCTGCACTTCGAGTCGACGAGTAAATCGAGAACGTTCAATCTTCTTTAAAAAGAAAACGTTCAATTGAATTGAATCCGCGACGCTTTTATCTCAAAAATCACATTTAGAATTGACTCAACCATGTTAATTAGCCATGATTCAGGTGAGACACCAGAGTGATACCGCGATATCACAAATTAGATCAAACGTGACGAGAGAGAAGGTACCTATTGCCAATGCCTAACAGTCTAGACAATCTGGGAAATGGGTCTGCTCACCAACACGCTAAACCGCCAGCTAAACTGGTAAAACCAGCTTATATTCCATTATATGACATCATAGATGATAAATGATTGGTAAACAAAGGAAGCGATGCATCTAAATTAGTTGACCAAAATATAATTAGATAAAATTTACTGAATTATTAATCGGAAATAGAACATATTCTCGAATTTGTTGACAGTTTATTACAGTCACTTAAACCGCGCAAACATAGATATTATGAATTGCAGCATTACTTTGTGCCACGACGCACTTGATGTAAGAACGTTGCCCGGCCAATGCCTAAATACTTTATTTAATCTAACATACCGGAGATACGACTACCGAATTAAGATGTTAAACGAATAGGCCTTAAAAAGAATTCAATTATTTGAGCGACACTTTCGAAACTATCACGCGATATGACGAGTCAGTCGCAGTTCGTTTATTTAACTCAATGAGCGGTGATGAGTATATTAGCTTTTCCGTCATTGAATGTTTATATTCATAGGATAGTGCGTCTTTGCATCTCGTTATACCTAGGGAAAGAAAGTAAAAATAGCCATGTAATTATTGATTCATCTTCAAAAATAAATATCGAGAATATATCAGTTCGTAATCACTGCTGCGAAATAATTCAACTGTATGCGAGTCAAGTTCCGTCGCCGCGAAATATTTAATGGACAAATAAAAATACTTTAGTTCATTGAATCACAAATTGGTTATTAATATATAATCGATATATTATTCATCGTTGTCATCATATGATCCAATAATTATATTATGCTTTCTCGATTGAAAAATGAAAACCAAATTATGTTTTAACAGATGAGAAGATCAATGCATCTTACCAGAAAAATTGGAATTTATGTTATAAAAAATAATTATTAGATATAACGAAACGACAATTTAATATTTTTTTATTTTATGACTATATTCGTCTTCTTATTTATTTCTACATAAAATACGTCTATACATAAAGGAATAAATCGCTCGACATACACAGAAATATAAAGAATTGTCATTTTCATATATTTATTACATTAAATTATTAATCACATGCAGGCTAATTATTTATTATAATAATCGTAAAATATTATAGTGGTTATTATTTTTTACTACCTGCCGTGTGTATTGAGGAGTAATATACACGAAGCACGAACTGTTATCTGGTTGCTCGAATAGGTGAACGCACGGTGAGACTTGTGACTTCACACAATATACTGTATGCCACAAAATACTAAGGTCACGTGCCAACCAACTTGTTATCATACTAAAATAATATTTTTATTTTAATGATTTAAATTCACTTTTTATTATGTACGTAATTACTACAATACATTTATACTCATATTATTTTAAGCAATGTGATTTATAAAACTGAATTAACAGCTAATTAGTCATCTAAAGTTTCCTCCAAGCTTCAATCTAATAAACAATTTCAAAGAATTTAACTCTTTAGCTATGAATATATACATATATATTTTTTAATTATTTATTGGACAATATGAATTTGTGTATATATCTTTTTATAAAAAATTTAAAAAACAGTTTTGTATACTACGAGAGAATCAATGAACATTTTTCTTTTAATATTTTTTTTGATCCACTATTTAATCAGCTTATTAAATTTTACCCATAAAAGTTATAACATCGCAAGATAAATTAATTTTTGTGGCTAGTTAATCAACGTAATGTCATAATCGACAAATGAAAATATATGATTAATTGATGTCAGTTTCGTTATAGATATTTAATATCGTTTTCCTTGATTGATTGACCGTGTAATCGGTTAATAGATAGTCTATCATGTCACGATAAATAGCTTGGTTTGACACAAACATACGAAAATATTTTATTTGAATCAAACATATTATATTATTATCTGATTTCATTAAATCTTTCTTCAATTTTTTAAATTAGACATTAATTTTTAATTTTAAATACAAATTTTTTAACTACATATTATTTTCTTCTTGCTTTATGTTTTATAAAAAAAAGGATTTTTTTATATATCAGTATATTTTTTCATGTGTACCAGGCTAATGTATAAAATGCCATTATATACTGTGTAATTTTTTAAAGTAACCTTTTCATGTATAAGATTCATTTTGAATAAGCGAAATGTTTTTATGAAACAGAACAAAACGCATGATGACCGAAAAATAAATAACGAACCTTTTAGTAGAAAAGTGAGGAGATAAAATGTATCATTTCATAAAATTGACTTTCTGAAAGTTTCCTTAATCAGAGCGTGAAGTGATCAAAAGTTCGAGTATTAATAAAGTTTTTTTGGAAACTTAGATCATGAAATCCACATATGACAGATCACTAGAAGTATTGCTGGGATTAACACAATTTTCCAGAGATTTTCCAAGGAGCAATATTTGCGAAATAGACAGTGATGCAGTATACTACTGTATTACTCGTATAAGAAACATTTATGATTAATCAAAGATAGCGAAGTGGATATAAATACTTATCACAGAATTTTATGAATTAATGGCTCTCAGAAAATTTACGTTTACTTTAATAAAAGAGATAATATCAAATTAAGACAAAAATATATTAAATTCTGTTTAATCTATATAATCTTTAAAAAAAAATTAGAATTTATTTTCAGAAATTCGAGTCATACTAGATAATTAAATTTATTTACTTTCATTATATCAAAAGTAACATCTAGGTAATTACATTACATTGCCTTTAGTATTTAATTTAATGCATTAATAATGAATATCGATATTAAAATATCAGGATATCTTAATCTGATTTTACGAGAATTGCATTAAAGAATAAATAAATTGTGCTTTGTGATATGTGTCTTGTTTCGATGATCTGTGCTTTGATTTATCTATCTCTAGTTACATGAAGTATAATGAACTATACGATTGGATTAATACATTGGTTTGTTATACCGATTCAAACATATATACTAATATTAGCTTTCTATCGCGCGTATATACAGGGTGCCATTTTAATTAACGCACGCAATTATTTCGGAAACAAAGCATTTTAGAGAAAAATGTTTCAGACAAAAGTTGTATGGTTTCAAGGGGGACATAAGATGATGTCATTAATTTGACCTTAAATAGTTACTTGAAGGTCACGTGAAGGTCACCTTTAATTTTTTAAATGGAATACCCTATATTTCATTACATATTCTTGTAGCATATTTCAAGAGCTTTCCAAAACACTATATT
>VBVR01003115.1:0-19006 GCA_011638315.1 Tetramorium parvispinum | reverse complement strand
GTATAATTTATTGTTACAAATGTCTTTATATTTTATATATATATATTATATTTTGAAATATGTAAAATTGCATGCTTAATAGACTAATCATTAATTTTAAGCTAAAAACAAATTGTCAGATTTTTTCGGCGATAACTAAATTTAATATTTTTTATTTACTGAAATTGAAAAAAAATTCAAATTTTTGAAAACACATGATATTAATTATTTCGAGACACAAAATTTGATATAAAAAGTAATCTCAAATTAAGTTATGTAAATTTTACAATAAGTTACATTTTTCTTCTTAAACAAAAATTAGATTGAATGTGCAACAATAACCATTAAATTGAATAATACATTAATTTTCATTCTTCATATCTATATATCGATAATTTGATTTTATATTTCTTGATATAAAGTAAAGTATTTCCCTCCCCTGGGTACGACCTTGGCGCGGTGGGAGGGCTCTAGTACCCAGATAGAATGTTATCCAAGCAAAACTCTTGTTCTGCTTGGATAATAATCCGGGGAAGCAAACGTACCCTCGTCGTCGTTTTAATTGAATAAACGAACTGCAGCCAGTTCGTCGCGTTTGCTTCGGGAGTGCCGTCAAGTAATCGGACTAAAGGACTTTTTAAAAGCTTATTTGAAAGAAAATTCTTGAAATGTCTGTTCCTGTCAATGGCCGCATAACGGTGGAGGCTACTTGATAAGATATTGAATATTTTCACATAGACTTTTAAACGGGAGTGCCGTACAGTATCGCGCGAAAGACTTTTGTTGAAAATTAGTCTGCGCGCGATTGTAGTTTATTATTCGCGTTTTTCGCGAGTGTCCTGTGCGGGAGAAGAAAAAGGAGGACTGATGTGCTGAGAGGAGGTGGAGGTCCAGGAGAGGCATCGGGCTCCGGCGGAGCAACTTGGGGTGAGTATCATATCTGAGTTGCAAAAATTAATTCGTTCTCATTTATTCGAGTTGTTTAATCTCTCTAAGTTAGAAATAATTAGAGAAAAGGAATTATCTGAAATTTTATAAAAATTTATTCTTGTTAAAATCTTTTTCGGAAAACAGACAATAATATTATCTTGTTGAAAGATGAATTAGAAATGCGTAAAAATTATTTTTCGAAATGTTGATCATTTTCAGCGCCGTTTTAATTTGAATCTTATCTTTGTATGTTACAGTATCATCGTAGCTACGTGACTGAATTACTCCGCCCGCTGCGCATTGAGTCGGTGAGTGAGAAAATTTTTTATTGAGATAAATCTTTCTTTATGCAGGTAATATATATTCTATTATTCCTTCGAATTCTATTGCGAATAATTATCTAAATAATTTATTATCTAGAAGCTTCATAAAGTTTATTTGAAACTGAATTGTTTCAGTTTCTGTCTACGATTCTATTTTATGCTATTGGTCTTCTGCTAGTTCGTCTATCAATTATTCGTATATATCTGATTCGCATATATCGCATATATCCAAGTGATTCTTCCTTGCATTTTCGCAATACTATTCTTTTTTCCTTTTCGTATTCCTCGCTATCTCGCGCTGCATGAATTTTTTATCTATTTTTTTTTAACCGACTAGGAGCTTTTCTCTCCTGCTTTCCATTCTTTCTTGTTGATTCTCTTCCTTTCATCGTCAGCAATTCTTCACCCGTCGCTTTTGCGACCCGGATGCGAGAGTTCAAAAGAACCGGGCGTACAGAGCGCCAACAGTATTTCCCTGAAAGTTTGAGTTGCATTTCAGTAGATGACACACAACGAGAGAGCAGAAGTAGGAATGGATTTTGAGCATATTTTCCAATATTTGAAAACAAAGTGCGAAAGTTTCTGATGATTTAAACTTGTTGCACGTTTAATTGCTCAGTTCAAAAGAAATTTATAACACTATATTTTATCAGATCACAAGCTCTTAATAGAACAATCTTTTATTATTTCAATTATTAATTCGATGGACCATCCTTATTTGATTTTTATATAATTGAGTATTTAGATGAGCAAATGGAGCATTTCTAAGTGCATCCTAAGTGCATCCTACTAAGGCACTTACATGCATATATATCTTATCTCTTAGCAGCGTAGAAGCTTACAAACACAATATGAATAAGAAAACCATTTAAATTCAGATAAAATTAAGAGGAATAAATTAATTCGGGTAAATTAATAAATTTTTTATATATAACCATTGATTACGTATAACTGATTTTCTTATTTTCATTACTTGTTAAATATACGATTTTGATTTTCAAGATTATAATCGAAATTATTACCAAATAATTTAATTATAATTATTAAGATTATATAAATAAACATCTCTATGTCTCTATAAATATCAATATTTGATCTTTTGATAATTATTAATTCGATTGTACTCTGATAAGAAAATTAATATCTTCCTAAAGATTTGATGCTAGACATGTTAAGAAAATAGTTGCGTAAGGCGCCGACAAAACGTAGTATTCCATTAAGTCATCCGTTTAACAATCGACTTCCCCAACAACACGTCGATTACCTCATCGAGGAAATTAGCATATATACTATACTAATTATTACGTGGGCGCGGCGGTACGCGGCTTTTCGTTACCAGTCGGCGGGGCACGACCTTTCGCCGACTGCAGGGGAGCAAACAAGGCCTTTAATAAATCAGCTAATGGACGCACCGGCGGAATTGCCGGACTAATTCCGGGTCCAGGAAGTAGAACGGGTGACACAGGGTAGGTTACGGGCAAAATTCCCGTGTGTAGGAGTTACCGGGCACGTCGCGACGGGACGTGTATTCTCGAGTTGCCGTTTTATGAGGCACATGCGAGTAATAAGAATTACGTTCAATTAACCGTTTTGACGAGCGTCATTTCCGGTTGCGTAAAGTTCATGCGTTGCCGTCCCCGATCTCGGCTCGAACACCGAGAATTTGTTGACGACTGATCGAAGAGACCTTAAGCCTCGAATGGTCGCGAAGCGACAGGATATCTTGATTTACGAAGGTGTAAATCCCCTTCCTTTTAGAATCTTCGATAGCCGGGGATTTTTTAAACGTATCTTTAATGTGATAGAAGATTCAGATGTATTTTATTCTATCACTGCCCGTTATTTGGGAGATACTCTTTAAAATGCGCGGTGAGAAAAAATTCAAGAATCAAATATTTAAGAAGCTTTAGCTTCGATGGAGAGCCCCGTGGAGACCTCCTGATGATTATCTACTTTCTTAGACGCGATCTCAATAAATCGTTCTTTACCGCGGCGTAAAGTTAATCCTGCCGAAGCAATCTCATCTCAACTTACTGTACACACCGTACATCCCTTCGCGCTGGCTTTGGAAATGTTTCTGGGCTTTAAAAGATCCAACCGCTATGAGCGAGGATATGGAAGGAGTACGTTAAGAGAACTAAATCCCGGTATGATATGATATTTGCTTGAAATGATATTCAAGAACCCGGCGGATCTACCTTTGCGTATATTCGCGGGATAAGCGAATAAAATAATTCGTGTTTTCTACATTATAACACAAGTTACAGTATCGGTATTTTACGTGCTTTTAATGCACATTGTTTCTGCGCGTCCGTCTGAGGTTTGCACCGTTTCAGTTGAACAAAAGTTTCCTGCCGCGTCAGCGACCGTCGTGTTTAACGCAAAGCACGCTTGCTAATTAATACGGATCCTCCGTGAAATGTATCATTTATCTCGTAATGTGTACACATATTATAAATCAGCCCTTTCCACAATTCGCGAGTTTGCGTAATGCTCTAAATTCATACGAGCTCACCCATATTTTTCCGCGCTCGTAAAACTCGATGGACAGCGTCCCACTTCGAGTTTCACAGCGTCAGCCGTGCATTCGGTCGTCGGTATATTTTTTTTATGTGATATCTGATTTCACACTACCGCCACTCTGAATCCAAAAGGATCAGGTAGGATGCCCGCTCGTCTCGCGGATTTCAAATGCAATCACGTATACGAAGTATCTCAAAAGCATTCATTAATCTCAGATCTATTATAGCTGGTAATTCTATTTTACTATAATCTCATTTAGTATGGAATAACGAACTTTTGTCTGGCGACCAATTTAAAATCTTTTTCCAAATATTTAATTTTCCAGCTAATTCTCAATTATAAGACAGTCTTAATAAGATTTGTTTAAAAAAGATCGTGCTTTTAAAAGCGATCAAAACATATAAATTAAAAAATCTTTTTTAAAGAAAATAAACTGTTTTCTCACTTCAAATTCTATAAAATACTTTTTAAATATGACTTTTTAAACATGTTTTAAATTATTTTTGAATCATCCATTTCTGACTATTAAAATTATAGGAGACTATATTCAACCTCTTTCTTTAGATATTTAAACTTTAAACATATTTAAAAAGTATTTTGTAGAATTTGAAGTGAGAAAACAGTTTATTCATTTAATCGAATAAAAATTTAGAACAAATGTTTCAAATTTTTATTCGATTTGTCACTTGCTAGTATCCTAAACTAGGTACTAAACATTCGAAAGCACTATTGCAAACGAAATGACGCTGAACGCATGAAGGGAAGCTTCTCCTGGAATTGTATAAACCAGTAATGTTCTCGTTTCATGCGGCGTTATCCGCACGAGACGAGATTTCAATAGTTTCAGGTATTATGGTTGAGCTCCGTTGAAATGTTACCGTAACAGGGGTTGAAGAGCCGAGTACGGAGACATATTATATATTTACATTGGTGCACGTAGTTAATACCGCGTATAGAGAGGACTAGAACGTTGTGTGCATTGGATCTGTTTCCCATAGGATCGTTTCACATCTAATACTTAACATCTAGTGAATATGCGAGTTTATTTATTTGTCTTTGCGTACGTTCTGTTCCGTGACTTGTAAAATAAATTTTGCTGAGTTTCGACCATTCGCATATTCCGTTCGGAAAAAACGTAATTAAGTTGTTATGTATCGTAAAATCCGCTTCAACCAATTTATAATTTACGTCAGATTTCAGAATAATATTCTATTTAAGATTCGATATATATAAAATATATACAAAAAACAATTAAGTAACATTATATTATTTTACATATATTATTTTACATAAATTATATTATTTTACATATTACATATTATATTATATTCGAACAAGCTCGTAATTTATTTTGAAAATAACATTGATAAATATCATTAAATTTCAGCATATTTTAATAATCGAAAAATTTGATACTCTAATGATCAAAATATAGAGTTTGTTTGAAACTTTGTTGCGGTCAAACTTTCCCATTTTCTTCTGCAAAGCATTTCGAGATCACGTTCTTTATCACTCGTGATAATCCGTGGAGAAAAGTAGACAGTTTAATTCTTTTTTATCCGCTTCTGTAGCACTTTCTGTAGCACACGTTTCTCCTGCTCATCATCTCCTTCCCGCTTTCTTTCTACGCGCTTTCGAAGACTTCTTCCTTTCATTTCTCTCAGGCTTCGTCTGAACTTAACACGTGTAATTCTTTAGAGTGGACATACATCTAATGTCTTCGTGGTCGGGTAAAAACAGTTTGCGACTGTGGTCGACGTGAACTTCCGAGAATTTCAAGACAGCTTAAATTTAGTATCCAGACAAGCGCGTGCGATATTAATGGCACCGAATAACCATATAACAAGATTGTTTATTTGTAGATTTATTAATATAATATCAAATTTTATTGTGAAATCTGATATTTTCGGTTATTAAGTTTCGACGAAAGATGCAAATAATGATAATGATTATATTACGTTAATGTGATATTACGTTAATGTGATAATATTTATTAACGTGATCATATTATACGTAATATAATATTAATACAAACTGCAGCATAATATTGACGTATTAAAATTAATCGTATTATTTATCTTCGCGCCACCGTATCTAAGAACTTCTTTCGCTACGGTGGCGACAGAAAATAGACGAGGTAAACGTCTCACATGCCAATCAATAAGTTAAAGACCGGTCATGAGTTTTTTTTTAGAGAGCGTACATTTATAGCCGAGATAAGAGTTTCCCTAAACTTTCCCTTACTCATTTTCACGAGCATCGCGATTGTTCTATGCAGATGATGAACATGACAATGCCGCGTACGCGGATGTTGCATCTGTCACAGGTAATGGACACACATCTCGATAACGTTCAAGCTCGACAACGCGTTCATTGTCACCCTCATCGCCACAGAACCCCGACACGTTTATATATTCGCTAGGATAGTATCGATCAGAGAGAGAGAGAGAGAGAGAGAGAGAGAGAGAAGAGAAGAGAAGAGAAAAAGGGAAACGGTTCTCTAAACAGACATTGCTGTTCCATTAGGGAAAAGGGAACGTTCGTAATAAATCGTAATTAATAAGTTATTAACATTATCTCGATAATACTTGTTTGCGGCTATCTCGTGGTCCGATGATTAAATCGCCGCAAAAATCTGGCGGTGCTTATCAAACGCATAATGAAAATTAAATCCCGGTGCGCGGTCTATCCGGACCGGATCAACGGTTGGGAAATCCTGTTGCACAACGGCCGTACTCTCCACACTCCACGCGAGAACGCCTCGATGCTCCCACAGGCGATCGCGAGCGTATGTGTGTTGTATTTCCGTCCGTGTGCCTGTGCCTGCGGCATTATCCGGCGGTTCGTGCAAAATTCGCGGAGGCGTGATCGTGAGCAATTCCCTCACGCGCCGATGAAGCGATCCTTTCAGTGGGGGATCGTCGATAGCAGGTGAATAAACAGGCACGTATGTCGGGGACCGGAGGGTTGAGCCTGGCACTTCGTGCTTGCTGCTAATGACGCCGCGCGATTGTAGAACGACGACGCGCCAGTGAACGACCGCTTAAGAAATATTTTTCCTCCTTTCTCCGGGTATCGCGTTCAGAATTTCGATTTTGATCTCCGTGTCGTATGTACATGTCCTTTGTGCCGCGAGGGTCGCTCGAGCCCTTCTTCCGTAAGTTTCCAAACAATTGATCGTATAAAGATATCATCTATTTCGGACATTATTTCGAAATCGAAAATTCCTTGAGGATCTTCAAAAATCTTCCAACATTCCGATTTAAAACTTTTGAGATTCTAGAAAAAGTTCTGAAAATGACATGTTTGGGATACTTTTTTCTTTTGAATAAACGATTAGGATTCGTAAAAATAAAATCATTATCTATATCTGCGGGTAAAATAGAAAACGGATTGTAAAATAATAGCGTAAAATAGTTAGTATAAAAGAGAAAATGTATATCTTTTTTTGATACTTAAGACTTTCCAAAATTTTTCAGTTTCGATTAATATTATGATATTTTATATCATATATTTGAAATTAATTTAGTATATTTTAAGTTTGTCTTTAGAGATGCTTTTTAAAATTAACTTTCAACAAGTGTGTTATAAATTCCTAAAAATATCATAATATATATATATATATATTGTATATGTATATATAAAGCCGTTGAAAAGATATGCTTAAAATTAGAAAATTTATAAAGAGTAAGACATTTTTATTTTTTGTATTTTCACTTTTACGATAATTACAATAATACGTCTTGTTGATAGCATATTATGTAGTGACGTAAGGAAGACACTGAAGCCGTTTTGATGTGTGAATGACCCTAGGGTACAAAGTATATGAGCTTCCGTGTGCTCTCACCATTTTAATCTGCTCCGCTCGATTTGACTCTCGAATAAACGAAGGCTGTAAGAGAAAAAGCCGTTGCAGGAAACCGTCTATTATAAAAGGGCTGCCCGAAGTGAACTCTCTCTCTCTTTCTCTCTCGCTCTCTCTCTGTCTCTCTTCAGAGTCGACTCCAGAGTCTTGTTAAGTACTTCCTAACGCAATTAATAAAACAAAACACTAAATTATGTAATTGGAAAAATTGTAAATGCAACGCGAGGTGCTCCGAGAAATTATTTTTATATAATTACATTTCACTAATTAATATTGTTAAAATTTACCTTGCAATATTATTTGTTTTATTTTTATTTTTTTTTATCATACATGTAATACTTTAGTATTACTGTCAATGAATAACGAAAATGATATTTGATCTTTTTAAATTAAATAAATGAGCGCGGATGCTCTTGAGACAGCTTATATGTGTGTCGAATGGAATATTATTGTTGATTCCAATTTGTAACTTGATACAATCCTATTAATGATGCTATGACAACAAGCTCAGTCTGAAATTGCGGTCAAACTAATGAGGATGGCTTCTTGCGAATACCTCGAATATACTCGGTCGTGCAAGAATAGAAGCAAGAATAGAAGCGGGAGACAACAAGGTCTCTAAGAAGCTGGACCTTAGTATCCAAGAAGACTCGTTCGTATATCCCGCACTTGCTGAACAAAGTTTTCCGTGTGTCTTAGAGACCTTTTTGTCCTGTCCTCATTTCCCCCGTGAATACGAAAGTCTGCTCGGGGAAAGTCCGTCGTGGAAATAAAACCACTGATGCAGTTAGCGATTAACAGAAACGTAAGTCGCGTTGATTCAAAGAGCACCGAGGTCGCCAACGATTACGACCAACTGCGCGTATACGATAATTCGCTTAAATCGAAGGAGAGTCCTGTTCATAACGAGCTTTAGCCCTACAGTCGTATTAATTAGTCGCTTGTTAAATCTTACTCAAAAACCCGTAGTTTGCAAATGCAAGTTCGGATTGCGATTACTTTTCGAATCACCTTTAGAAAGACCAACGTGGAAAAGTAGAGAGATTTATAAAAGATTTATAAATTTTTAGTTTTAATTATAGTAATTATTTAATTTCTTGCAAATTATATTTTTGGATAATTTGTTTGTGCTGTTATAATTTGAGCTAAAAATTGAGACTTGTCTAAAGTTATACTTTCGAAAAATACCCGCTAAGGATCGAGAAAAATAACAAGAGTACAGAGAACACAGTTGAAACTTAAATATTTCTTTTGACAAAATTGACTTCTCGAATTGTCTCGAATGTCGCTCTTTAAAAATAAATCCTGTTTAAAAAGTAAATGCACGGTTTTTCGTAAATTTACCTTTTAGATACGATTTTCGATAGCAAAGCTTCATCATTGTTATTATAATAAAACTTCAGTTTAATTAAGGTAGTTAGAAATTTTTTAAACACAAAGCGAACGACGAGACATTCTGAAATCATTTTTTTTAATGTAATTATTTCGTCATACGATATAATTATTGAATTATGAATATACATATTACAAAGTTATTCATCCTTTCAGAATATAGATTCGATAGAGCTTTTTAATTATATAAACGTATACACATGAGATAATTACAAAATGTAATTAACGCTTTTCATTATTCATATCTCTCCATGATATTTTCCGCGATCCATGCAGAAGTTTTAATTTGAAAGACAAACAAATTCTCTAAGATTTTTATATTTTTCGCTTCTATTTATCGAAGCGAGACTGTGGAAAGAACTCGTTGCTCTACTTTATTCATAAGACTCGTTATTATCTGACAGCTTGTTATGGCAGTAATGTATGGGGTTTAGTATTTCCTCAAGAATTTATAGCGACCTTGACGTAAAGAGAAGAACCTAGGCCGTCATAAACGACACAAGAGAGGTTCAGTATAATGGGTTGACTCATCAATTAAGATCAATTATGATCCTTGGCCCGTAGAATTCCATACTATTACGTTTTTCTGCGAAATCTAGGTAGACATCTTTCTTGAAATCCGAATAGATTTGTCTCACATAATATAGAAAATATTGTTTCCAAGAAAGCCTTTTTGTCTGAGAACTATATAGATAATTTATTTTTTAACATTTAACTGCCAGCCTGTCTTACTTTGCAATGTACTTAATAAAGCTGTATTGTTGTAACATTTTATTGTTTTTTTAATGTCTTAATATAATTTGTACTTTATAACGTTTTAAATTTAGTGAAATTGTTTTTAATCGGATAAAACTGTTATTCGCAAATGAGTGACGGGACTCGCGTGAATTTTACGCGTCATTCAAATATGACCGATATAACAGTCAAAATATTAAGGACATTGAGTAAATGATTATTTTAATGATTGTATTTCTATTAAAATGGATTTTGGAAATTATTATTAATACTTTGTCGAGAGACATACTAATATGTCATTTATTAAATGACAGACATGTATATTATATATATTATTAGTTAAATGTATATGCTCTAACTTATAGAATTATTCGATCTTGCCTTAAAAAAAAAAGAAACATTAAATAGTCGTAGATAAAAAATTATCTAAACGTTTAAAGAGTAAACTCCGATAAGGTAAAACCTTCTCTCGTCGCGAGAGAATTTCTGGACTGGATGGAAGATGCGGTAGATGCAAAAAAGTTGGTTCCGCAGAGATCCGGGCGGAAGATATCCATTACGACGCGTGATTTTCAACAACAGACAACGTCGTGCTTTCAACACGGGGTGCGGTTCCGCGTCCCGGAAACGTGTTCATTAGCATACTTCGATTAAACAATGTCCTTAGCAAGCGCGCTTTTCCCCTCACTAGTGGGATGGGAAATAAGTGCAGAGGGAAAGCTGCGGAAATGGTCCGCGGCGATACCAGCGGGCGAAGCGGAATTATTTATCTCGCGCTGGCCGCGCGGCGTCCAGGACCTTGATAAATAGATCCTCGCGCGAAACGTTGCAGCAGGTTCCCGCCAGTCCGGACTCTAGAAAGGACCATTAGGTAGGGATCCACCGTAGTGGCGGTGCAGCGGTGGCGGTGGCGGCAAAAAAGGAAAAAAGCAAAAAAGCAAAAAAAAAATACAACGAGAACGAGGAAAAAAAGGAGGAAGGAAAAAAAATGGAAAGCAGATCGGTCGACGTTGCGGGGTCGGCGGAATAAAAGCGGTCGTTTATAGTCGCCGTTCTTTTTCATCGGGCGCATCGCTATGGAAAATTGAAATAATTAATCGGGTGTCCGGCTATCTTTTTCCTCTCTTTCGCTTTCTTCCTCTTCCTCCTTCTTTTCCGCCCCGCTTTCGCGGCCTGCCGTTATCGTCGCGGCTATGAATCGCATTAATCAACCGACCGAAAACCGGGGCTTTCTTCCGTCTTTAAACATGCATAAAGTACATCGCCGCGTTATTAGCCCATTCACCGTGGAATCGAGCGTTCCGCAATCGATGCTTTAATCATTTACCCCCGGGGGTACAAGCGCAAAACGCAAGAATACCCGATAACGTCATAATAACTCTTCAATAACCATCTCTCGTACGATAACACGACGACGAGTTAATAATACCTCCTGTGTAGCGTTGCAATAATATAAAATGATTAAATGTGGAACACGTTTTGTATTTCGCATTTTAAAGAGAGCATCGTAGATTTGCGAGACGCGATTCGGTCCCGTGGACAACAAAAAGTTAACGATATACAACGGTGGTATTAAATATTAATGCAATTGGCGCTGCAGTAAGGAACGTTATCGCGATTAATAAATCATTTTATGCGATCATTAAAGTATTTTACTTTATCGCGGTCGTTAAACGTATTTCACATTATCGCGACTATCAAATGTTTTAATGGCGCGATACATGGCTGTACCTTTCGCGTGTGTGCCGATGTATGTACATATAATCATATTATTTAATATTAATTAAAACATCATTTGACACTTTGAACTGCGCGGAATACCAATTCGCACGGAGCATGTATTTCATTTATTTGCAGGATTTGTCCACCGAGGTTGTTTACAAAATCTCGTAAGCCCTCACTCTAGACGAATCTACAATTCGTATCAGAAAACAGAATTCAATCAACAATTTTACCGCGCCGTATAGTACAGAAAAAAATATTTGAAGAAAAAGAAGTACGTGCGTACGTATAAAGTATGTACTACTGTGGTACGCATGTGTAACAAAATATACTGCGTATAAAATTATAAATAAAACTCCACTCTGAAATCGGATGCGAGGTTATAGATCGCCGAAAAACATGAGCAGTTATTTTATTTCACGCGGAGCTACATCTATACTTCCTGTTATATGTCGAATCCGCGTATTACTCAGATAACATGTGTAGTTGTATGATAACTAAAATATTTGCCATTATCTTGCGACCTTGTACGATTACGTAGAATACATGGATAAAAATCAAAATGAAACGAAATGACAAGTACAATTTTTATAAAACATTTTATAAAGTATTTTGACGAATAATAAATACGTACACGGTTTTCTCTCGCAGCCGTGTAATATAAATAAATGAATAAAAACCTCTCGTAATCCGTATCAGATTGTATTGTAATAGGAGAGCGCATCCTGGTTTAAAATATTGATCTGGTCGAATTGCGGTGTTCTATCAAAATACATTAAAAGAACAGGGTTTCCCCCGCTTCCTCTTTTTCCTCCTCTTCCACCGTCGAGAGATATATTGGAAGTAATGTCAGTGCGGCACTTCCGGCCTGCTCGATCGATGCGAAATAGCCAGTGACAAAAGTAAAACAATCCTGTCCGAAAGAACGCGCGTTATGGCACGCGAAATCTTTCCTGCGTGTACGAGTACACGTCTCGTTAAAATTGCAGTGCCTCGCGAAACTGAAAAGCGTTTATGCTTTACACAAATTCAATTTTTATTTCCTTCGCGTTTGTTCCGCCGCGTTCGCGATACATAAAAATTTGCCGACAAAAATCGCTTTATTGCGCGCGGCGTTTTAATTGCGGGCCGTTACGTAGCACTTTGTGTAAATTAAGTGAATCTTTTTTTAAACGCACATGCCAACCATTGTGAAATAATGGCGGGATTGCAGCTCACACATTACTGACAGGCAGAGAAATTTCTCTCTTTATATACAATTAATTGAAATTTTCATATGTTATGATTTCTATGGAATTGTCGATCGCTGATTTTACACGTGTTAATATGAGTAATAACACGTGTTGTTTATCACGCTCAATTATTTATTGTATTTTAGCAATTTATTACTTTATTATAATCTGGTTATTTGAACGATCCAACATTTATTAGAATCGAAACTTTTTATTTTGGAATTAATTAATTTATTCACGTTATTTGATTTTAATTATTGAATGTCCGCAAATGCAACAACAAAATTGTGTCCCACAATCCTATGAAAATCAGAATATTTAGCAATTCTGCGTCCGATATTAAATATAACAATTTATATCACGTTGCTCACACGTCATACTGTTTCAACGCTTTAATTAAATGCTCCGTAATTCTTTGAAGATACGCATTTTACACGCATCCAAAAGATTTAAAGCATCCAAATAGAAAAATGAAAAATTTTTTTCTAACCAACAGCGCGTGCAATTCCCTAACGGAACCATTCCTTTGCACAAAAATGTTATTGGAAAGCTTTGCTTTCAGTGAAAGCTGCCAGCTTTGCAATTGCATCTAGCTGAAATTGGTAGTCTTTTTTCCGATTTTTGCAAAATTGTTTCAATTTTGTAAAATCCTTCATGCTTCTGTATTCAAATCAAGGCAGTTCGCTTGAATGTGATTTTAATTTATTTCTTAAATATTGCCAGGCAATATTACATTTTACGATTATATTTATTTTATTATACATAAAATAAAAGTATACATACGTGTGCGCGTGTGTTATTAAAGTTTAATCATATTGTATAAATTGATAAGCGCCACAACAGATATAATTTTCTTCATGCGTTCGTTTTGTCAAAGTTCTATCGACGTCGCCTAATGTAACATAGAAAATGTTCGGCGAAGCTCGTACGAGGAGATAGAACACGTTGGCCGTCTCGTGCGAGTGGCCCTGTATATTGGAGATGAAAAATTCATGGGACAACGTCGAATCTTAGGTATTTATTTCATGTAAGATACACGAGCCCGTATTTTCCTCTCTCGCGGAACACGATGTCGCATAATAACGATGTTTAATTCTTCGGTGTTTCCGATGTAAAATCGCATATAAAATAAATAATTTCTCACATAAATAATTTATATAAACAATTTACGTTTTCAAATAAAAATTTTAATTTAATTAATTTACACGCAAGTTTATATTTTTGATATATTATTTTCGTTAAATTTTCGAAATTAATAAGATAAATTTCTTAAACTTTTTTTTATTATTATATTATAAAATTATTTTACACTATTTCTTTTAAGAAAAACTCTAATTTATTTAATTTGCACGTAAATGTAAATCTATTTGAAACTAATTGCGTTTATTTATATTTTTTCTTATGTTTGGCATTAAACTTTAAAAAAATATGACAGTCCTAAATTTTTTTGAAGATATTTTCTAAGTATTTGCATTCGTATTTTTTTATTTTTCTGATATAAAATCACAATTCATGGGAGTTAAAAGTATAATAAAAATACAAAAAGTTCACAATAAGCTGCTAATAAAAAAAAATAATTTGTTAAATAAGGTCGTTAAAATTATAACCCGTTGAAATAAAATTCCATTTTTAGCTGTGCCAACATTCAATGAGGTGATTGTGTAAAATTAATGGCATATAGTACATACAGATTGGAGGCGATATCTGGAGGAGTATCGATTATCACACCGGCACAAATTGGGAGATAATTGGCTGTGTCAGCTTGCGCGCACCAGTTTCCCGACTGGACAATATCGCGCAACGGGAATTTAATAAAGCTCCTGGACTTGGACACTGCGTAGGACGTGGCTGAAAGAAATGGACGTCGAACGTGTCTAGCATGCACAGGACCCTCTTTTCTTCGTTTTCGTCCTATCCCCCCCCAGTCCACCGCATTTCCTAGTTTTTCTTTCTCCCGCGATTCTCGTTCTCTTCCTCGGTTCTCTTTATATTTTTCCGTGAATGAAGTCTATTTTCAAACTTTATTTTCAAAGTGAAAGCTATCGAACGACGTTATACATCATAGATTCTTTTCTTATGTTTTTCGTAAATTATATTTAAGAGAGAATTAGAGATCAAGTTTTTTCTTTTATCTCTTCATTTATCATATCACATATCATTTATATATTTGACTACTTGATTACTTGATATATACATATCATTTATATATTTGACTACTTGAAAGAAATGAAATTATAAAATCTTTTTATGTATTTTTTAACTACTGATCTTGGAAAAAAACTTCTAAAATTTATACGTTTTTTGTATCAAATATGCATATTGTTGAGTCTATTAAATTAATTTTTTTCTTATCATATTTCATTAAAACTTCTTGAGAAATATTTCAGATACATAGAAAGAAAACAGAATTATATTTTACATTGCACATACATTTTAATCTATTATTAAGAACACGTTTTTATTTTTGACGGTTTAAATATATAATTTTATTACATAATAAAAATGCATTAATTAAAAAATAATACTACAAATCTTCCAATTTGTAATAATAATCGCTAGTTCTGCATATCTTTCTGCTAAAAATGATGTAACTACTTTTTGAGAGAATTTATGAAATGCAAAAACATCAAACATAAGAAAAAATCATTTTAATTCATGAATATTATTTCGCGATATTGAAATTTTTTTTAAATATTAACTTTATCTGCTTGTTGCCTGGATAATTATAAAAAAAATCCTATCTTTATAGAAAATTCAGGGAAAATTATGATAAAGAGAACTTTAGTAGAAATTAAAATATTATTTTATTTAACTTATAACAAAGAGAGACTAGAACAGTATCAGTTCTTGGAATTTGTACATACTCACGAAAATAATAGATACAATGTGGAGTTTCAAAGTTTTCTTAGGCACCAACATATGGTAAAAAAAATATATTTCGTTTAATAATGGATACTTTGTGTCATACGGATTTTTGACAATTACTGGATTTATAGCATACACAAAAAAATGACATCGAATATATATATATTCGATATATATGTATATACACACTATGTATTGATTATAATTTTTAATATATACATTTTATTACATATGTACAGAGATGATTAGAATTATTTTTGTCGCAAAAGATTGCTTTTACAGGCTGTGTCATAAGTAGATCTCAATTTGATGAAGTCACTTAGTACATCCATTTGTCTTAATCACTTCGGTACTATCCTTAATTTGACGGAATTAACAGATTAAACTCGAAACTTATTAATCTGATTAGAACTAGTTCCACAAATATTTATGGGTTTTTTATTTTGCTACTTTTTATTTTACTATTTCTTTATTTTATGGAATAGTACAATATTTAGAAAAATTCTTTTAGAGATGGTCTATATCTAAGTGTGCATTTTCATAATCTGCTGTTAAATTATAAGTATCTTCACCCTAAGAGTACATGCAGTTAATTCTTTTTAACAAATTAGTTAAACTCTCTTTAGGAGTTCTGGAATGAATCAATTCTAATGTATCGATAAGCTTCACATGTATTTTTGTGTAATATTCCCATATGCTTTGTTTAAATTTTAGTCTGAGCTTTTTGTTTTAAAATTATTTTTCTAAATATTGTACTATTATTTGATTCATTAAATTTAAGATATACGTATTCACAAAATAAATCTTTCATTTTCGGGTTCTCTACAGAAACAAATAATAAAAGAAAGTTCTTGCATTACAGATATACGAATTATCATAAAATATCATTTAAGATTATTATTATAATACAGCAGAAAATGTTGTAGTTTGCCACTCGCAATAATATTATACTTCTTTTACATATCATAGTATCACAGAAAATTGTATTATATAGTAATTTATATATACTGCAGAGATTTTTTTCTTTACAAATTAATGTAAAGTAATTTTTCTAATAATTCTGGTAACTGCAAATTATACATAAAAATCGGTTTTATTGTCTTTAACCAATTAATCATAACGATTCAATCATTTACAATATATCAAGTTCAGACATGCCTGTGTATATACATTGATAGTTCTAGCATTTATGCAAAAAATAAAGTAAATAACTAATTTTTTAAATGTTAATTGTGATTGTGTGGTCAAGATTAATCAAGTTTATTGCGATAAATTACTTCACAAATAAGGAACTTGTCAAATAAAACGTTTTACAATTTACGTTTTATGAAAGTTTTTTTTCGAGAAGTTTTACTAATTTTTAACATGTATCTTTGTAATAAAAAAAGTGTTATTCTTTATCCATATAGTTAATGAAATAGATTATGAAATTTCATTTAATTTTTTGCACAATTTACATTTCAAAAATATTTTAGACTAAAAAGATCAAGAAAGCAGATGATAATATTTAATTTTTTTTAAATGTGAGAAAATGAATAATATACCGGTAATACCATAAGTTTTAATTATAGTAAAACAAACACATTATGTACTTGTAAATATAATAAAAAAATTAAGTAAATTATTTCAATAATCTCTTATATCACGATTATGATTATCTGATGAATCACATGATATTTCATCTGTATGTTTGTTTCTAAACCATCAGTGCAAACTCGATCACATTTCTAAAATTTAAGCGTATTTGCGCGTAACTCTTTAAGTTTTCTCTTTTTCGGAAGGCAATGTGTTATATATTTAATTATTGTTTGGTCTAGAACTAATCGTATATTGCTCGTTTTACACTGATACTTCATTTATATTTCTATCATTAGAATTGTCGCATTTGCAAAGTTCTGTTGCTTCATCTGTACTGTATTTTGTCGGACAACCGTCTTTTATCGTTTCCGGATTTATTTCGATATCATAAATCTTGGTTTTCGATGGTGGTTGCTCGTATTTGCATATCACAGCATATATGTCGCCACCTAAACGAAGCGCCAACCATCGATTTTTTATGACTGCCAATTTCAGACACTCGCACTTCATCTTAGCATGAAAATTCGTGTGCAAAGTTCTGCCCATTCCTTCGATGACTATAAGGTCCACGTTGTGTTTCACCATTGCAAGGCATAGATCCAAATTCAGACGGCTATTAAATATTGAAATAATATTATAGTGAATTATTGATTATATTACAGCTCTTTTATAAGTAAAATAATAACTTGTAATTGTAGCTGTAAAATATTCTGTTTATAACAAAAACGAATACCTGAGATCTAGACAAGGACCCGCTTGCGCAGTTTCCATAGCAATAAGAGTATTATCTTCTAGAGCCTGTTTGATAACATTACAAATTTTCGCAGCGTCCCGTAACGTGACAATCAATTCAGGATACGTTACGTCATTTAGAGCTGGCATAGAATTAGCACACAATATTATCTAGAAACATAAAAAAACAATTTTAATTCTATTAGATAAAGGAAACTTGATCGATTATTGAATAAATTCGTTTTTTTAAGACAGTTTGAAAAGCTCGATTCAAATATGGATAAAGTTAGTAGGACTAACTTTAGTGCCCCGTTGTAGCAAATCTCGTGCAAATGGCAGGATTCCAAGTATTATATCAACACCGCTATTATCGACAAAGATGACTGCACATTTGTGAGGTGGTCCATTCTGTAATCTGTGTATCCAATCATCTAAATTATCCTCCAGCCATGGTCTATCTATGTTTACGTGAAAGAATATTATATATTTAAAACAATTTTTTAAATCGCACCAAAAACCAGAAAAAATTTATTGAAGATAAATTTCAGGCTATATTAAAATGTTGCAAATATTAATTTTTTATTTAATAACATTTACCTGGAATTTTTGCTTGTGCTTCTTCAAAGCCAAAATTATCGGTTTCCAATAACTTTGCAACATCTTTTGCACCCCAATCAAATATATTACCACTAAGAACGCCAAGGATCAAGGTTTTTATCTTTTCTGCACCTTCTAACTTATCTAAAACAGTTATGCGACCATGTAGGTGCCTCAATGATTCTTCGTTTTCTTTTCTTTTTTGCTACAAATGAAGCATTACGGTATAATGATTATATTTCAACTTGATACACGTTTATTTTAAAAATTCTAAAGAAATAATTCTAAAGACTAGAGATACTTACATGTAAATACGGATCTGGAAAATCAAATTCTTTCATGTAATGTTCGATGGTATCCAATAATATTCTAACCGTAAGTGCCCCATATGCACTGCAAGTTTGCGTTACAAATTAACAACTAAATAGATACACAAATAAACTTTTTACACGCGATTAATTTTAGTTACAGCGACAAAAACTTACAACGGTTGCGCACGAAGATAGTGTAATCTATTAATGTATTTCTCCTTT
>VBVR01003114.1:0-19006 GCA_011638315.1 Tetramorium parvispinum | reverse complement strand
ATGAAATATAGGGTGTTCCATTTAAAAAATTAAAGGTGACCTTCACGTGACCTTCAAGTAACTATTCAAGGTCAAATTAATGACATCATCTTATGTTTCCCTTGAAACCATACAACTTTTGTATGAAACATTTTTCGATTTAACACAGTATTTCTGAGATATTTGAGTGGGTCCTTTAAAATGGGACACCCTGTGTATATATAAATACATACACAATAAAATAGAGTGTGCATTTTTCTTTCTTGACGAGCGTATTTATTTAATAACATCTAATGTTACAACATTATATATATCTATGATGACATAAGATACATTTTTTCAAAAAATTCTCTCATTTCTGTAGCGCTAGCCTTCTTCAAGAAATATATGCAATTACGTGGGGAAGAAGGTCAACAAGAAACCTATTACAACATGGCGCGGGCATTTCATCACATTGGTTTATTACCGTCTGCGATTCACTTCTACAAGTTAGTTTTGGAGGAAGATCCAGGAGATTTAGTCAAACGGCATGCGAATCTTTTGGACCTGAGAAAGGAAGCAGCTTTCAATTTGCATCTCATCTATCTACAATCCGAAAACCATCTTCTTGCTAGAATGTATCTCGACACGTATATCACGATATAAGTACAAAACTGACAAACTCTAAGGTTCGGTTTTTTCAACTTGTTGATAAGTTAACTAATAGTTCAATCATACATCTGAACTTGTCTAATTTGAAGATAAAACAACGACAGACGCATTATTCAACTATTAGCTTATCAACAAGTTGGAAAAACCGCCTCGAGTCCTCCAAGTCGTTTAAATGTGATAATTTATATACACAATTTCTACTTGTTTAATATAAGTATATGCGCGCGTGCGTCAAGTGTAGGGTACTGTAAATTAATTTTTTATTAAAAAATGAAATTTTTTTTCTAACGGAACATGCATTTGTTTATTATGCAACATTTATTATGGCCTTAATCCTATCATCGTACAATTCTTTTTCCTTTTCTTTCTTTTTTTTCAAACAAGAGCAACCGAAACTCCGATCTTCGATTGCGAGATAGTCTTACTTTGTACGTTATATTTTTAAATGCATCTTTGCTGCCGCTACATGTGATTATGCAATGGAGACTAACAAAGGATGTAATTTCTTTCAAGATGACGAAAAGGATTCAATCTCTTGAGACATCTCACATTAAAATCCAGTCCATTTAAAGGTTCTTACTGTTAGAGTAATGGATTTAGAAGCTAAAGTTGAATTTAAACAATTGTGCGATACATTGGAAAGTATTGCCAAGACACATGAAGTAAAAAAGAAGGAGCAGATCCTGCAAACGTTTATCGACCATTTGCGAAATATCAGCGATAAACTGAAAGTAGAATATCCCGAATCGGTATGTATGTCATATGGCATTGTAGGTATTGGATGGAGAGATTGCGTGTAGTTAGATTGATTTTTGTTTCCAAAGGAAATATAAGAATCGATAAAATCTCAGCTCTAAATTCAATTTTTTTTATTAAACATTAAATATGTGAGATACGAGTGTATTTTGCGCGACCGTGGCGTTAATTTGGATAAAATTCATTTCCATTCAAGTTTATTTTGCGGGATAATAGGTGATGGATGCGACGGCCGCGGCGCGCCGTAGGGCAGGCTATTATCTCTAATCATAATTAATGAGAACTCGGCTTAATTTCGTCTTTTCTAGAATGTATCGCTCTATCCGATACTAAGCTTGATCCTACCTCACCTCGAACGACAGCGTGGACCGCATAATTTGAAGGAACCTTCGCTGGCAAAGCTTTACGCTCGTGTGTATGGTTTTGCACGAAATAGCGACAGTTATAAAAAGTTGACAACGTATCGGTCAGTATCTCATAATATCGTTAAATGATGGATAAAACACGTTGCTGAATATTTATCTTGTATATAAGTATATTGCATGTACGTGTAAGAATAGTGAAACATTTTACATTCGACGGTAAAATCAATCAAAAAGTATTTTATGTAAGTATATATAGAAAGAAATTCTCTCTAAAAAAATGCACCGATTGTATTTTAGAGAACCCACGTCGGGCGACGTTGCAGGAAATGATTTCGCTGATCGAGCTTACTACATATTGAATAAAAAGTTACCTCGGATCTCTACCGGACTGACGATCGCACGGATCACGGAGTTCCTCGACGGTATCTCCGGGAAAAATGTAACGATAGAGCAAAAAGTTGAAACGTTTCGAATACTCTTCCGACAGATTACGGGATTCGAGATGAAATGGCTGACGCGTATCGTCCTGAAAGATTTACGACTCGGTATAGGAACGCAAAAAATACTGCAAAGTTCGTACAAGTTATTATAGTAAAATAGACATAATTATTATATACATCGAAATACTGGTATAACGTAGAGCTTCGCTCTGCGTCGCGTCACGGAAGACTAATTGTGAACCATTTCCCTCCCTTTCCAGTCTATCATCCTGATGCGAATGACATATTCCTCACGACGAACGACCTGCGCGAGATTTGCAATGAGTTACACGACCTGAAGGTCAAATTGAAATGCCGCATACGATTATTCTCGCATTTTAAACCGATGCTCTTGGAGCGATGCAACATCGAGAGTATCGGCAAGTTATTTCGGGGTAATGACTTGTACTACGTACAAACGAAATACGACGGCGAGAGGTCGCAGCTCCACATGAAGGATGGGACGTTTAAATATTTCACGCGTAGAGGATACGACAATTTTACAGAGAATGCTGTATACGGAAAAACCGGATCCTCGGGTAAATGCCAAATTGAATGAAATCATAGAGCGACTCCCTCTTGTTGTACGCATGTAATTCACTTGAAAATACCGGTTTCTCCATCTCACAATCAATTCCGATTACCGCTCGATCGTAAAAATTGGCTGTATCGCTCGCCATGGTCATTTATCCCTTTAAAGTATGTAGACCGTATTTTGTTTGTTAAACATTTCCAATATTGCCACAGGTTTATTGACCGCGGTATTTACGCGGCGTTTAAATCCGCTGTGTCATTCTTTTATATTGGATGGAGAATTAATGGCTTGGCACAAAGAGAAAAGGATGTTTAGTACAAAAAATATGAATATCGACGTGAAAAAATTATTGCCGAGTAGTTGTCATCAGCCGTGTTTCGTCGCGTTTGATGTGATTCTACACAATAATGTCTTGCTCGTTGATACGCCTTATGATGAGAGATTAAAGCTTCTCAACGATTTATTCACCGAAGAAGAAGGTTCTCTGATTTTATGTCGGTCTACTTTAATTTCAAACAGGTAGAGTATTATACGAAAGATCCGACAGTGTGCAGTTGCAGTTATAATGCAGGGCAGTTAATAGAGTTAGCCTTTAGACCCATAATATCTTTTATAATAATCTACATACACGTAGACGTACATTTTTCATACATGGAACTTTAACTCTTCCCCGCCCCCTAAATATTAAAGATGATTAATTCGTACGACTTTTACTGCAAGGGAGGAATTGGTAGCGGCATTCAATACACGCCTCCGCAATAGCGAGGAAGGACTTGTTGTAAAGAAGTGTAATATGAAATATAAACCAAATATCCGAAATGGCAACGGTTGTTACAAGATTAAAGCAGTGGTAAAAGTTTTGTTTCAGTATTATATTTTATACCGTTTAACTCGAGTTTTCACGTTAACGCCAAATTTAATTGGCCGCAGAAAAAGAGAGACGCATGTTTAGAAAATAAAACGTTGAAAATTTACGAGATACATCATATCTGCGTATTTATTTTGTCTGACTTTCATCCGAAATCTATACATTTGTTATACATCTGTGACAACTTTACGGACAAAATTCCCAAGTACACAAGATATCGAGATGTATTGTATTACAGTATTCCGACAATTTAGTACAAGATGTAGACCTCATCATACTTGGCGGTTATTATGGGGAAGGCAAATATACCGGAACAATTAAAAGCTTTATGATGGGCGTTGCCGCTCCAGCGAGCAACGAGGGAGAAAACCCGTCGCAATTTCTCTTTGTCGTATCCGTAAGCACTGGAATAGGAGATGAAATGTTGCGTCAACTTCAAACAAAACTTGCACCGCAGTGGATCAAGGAACAGCCTCAAAGTATCATAGCGCCCAAGGTATAATTATTACTTTATAGTCGTTTAGGTAAATATATATTAGGGAAACATATGTCTTGCTCTCGATTTCTTACTTACGTATTTATTATTTTATAATAATGTGCATGTGTTGTGTATTTACGCCGCTTATACACCGAGAAAAATGTTTTGCATTATGAACCAAAAGTTTTGTTGATATATACCCAAGAAAATTATTTAGTTGTAAACAAATATGTTATTTGCTTATATTTTATTAAATCGTTTTGGTTTAGAGCACAAAACATAACTGTTTAGAGAACAAAACTGTTTTGTTCTCTAAATCAAAACGATTTAACAAGATATAAGCAAATAATATATTTGTTTATAGTACTGAACAATTTTCTTGGGTATATATCAACAAAACTTTTGGTTCATAATACAAAAACATTTTTCTCTGTACATATAAATCTGTAGATTATACTCCTTACAGAGAAATCAGCCAGATGTGTGGATTCATCCGGAACATTCCATAATTTTAACGATACGAGCGACCGAGATGGTGCGCAATAATAAATATCCAACTAAATACACTTTGCAAAATCCGTTTGTTGTAGATATGAGAACGGATAAGCCATGGTACAGTTCATGTACTACCTCCGAATTCTTATCGTTGGTTAAAGTATGTAAATGCTGTTGAATGATAACGTTTGCAATGTTATGAAAGTAGCTGTGATACAATTATAATAATTTACAAGAATTTTACCTCATTATAGGACGGGAGAATGATTCAAAAGTTGACCAAGCGGGAGGCTACTTTGGACGATATCGATCAAGCACCGGTCTCTAAATTACAAAAGACAACAAGTCAAAATAAATCGATTCAACGTGACGTGTACAACAAGCGAGTGATCCCACTCACGCGACTACTAGATGGAAAAGAAATTTGCGTGATTAATGGTACCGATGAATTACCGAAAGAGCAGATTGAAGAAATACTACAGCAGCATAGCGCAAAAATTGTTCAGAATCCAATGAATACAACTTTCTGCGTGATAGTAGGCAATAATAGAACGGTAGGAATATATATATATATTTTCTCTCTCTCTCTCTCTCTCTCTCTCTCTCTTTCCTGCTGTCCTATCACGCACAAGTTTCATACACCCATAATACATCCAATAATTATTGATAACTAATAACTAACCAATTATGTGTAAACTTCCTTTTTCCCTTTTAGATAAAAGGGAAGGAAGTGGTAAATAGTGGAAAGTACAATGTTGTAACTTTGGATTGGTTTAAACGCGTCACCACCAATCGATCCGACTGGGCTTCTTTAGACGATTTTTTACCATGGGAATTATTAAGCAGCCGGGATATTACTAGACATAAAATTGCAGAAAACTATGATGAATATTATGATAGTTTTATTGTTGACGCAAATGAGGAGAGTTTGAAGCGTTCATTCGACAAAACGGCGAAATCAATTTCCCAGGTATTTTCAAGGGATTAAGATTTATTGTTAAATAAATATATATATAAATTATTACTCTAATCTAATTATGTGCAAATTATCTAGCTTACGGACATCCAGTTTACCATTGAGTGGGAAAGAGATATGGACAGGGAATTGTTCGGCAACACATCGCCTTATTCGTTATTTAGAAATATAATTGGATTCTTTGAGAAACAATCATGTTGCGCTAAATTTAAATTCCGTTTCATGTCCGGTACAGTTAAAGATAACATTGATAATTCTGTTACGCATGTCTTTGTAGAAGACACAAGCGAGACGAGCACTATTGTGGGAAACGTGAAAGCATGTGAGCAAACATCTATAAAAATCGTGAAATGTAAATGGATCGAGGAATGTTTCGAAAATGGCCGAGTATGTGAAATTGCAGACTACCTGATCGATTATTAAGGATGTGCATTGCTATTTGAGATGTATATAAATAAATATAGCAAAAGTTTCATAACGTGAAGAAATGTTACATGTGTATTTTCGACGGAAACTTGCGATATATTCATGGGATCGTTTTAACTCACATTTTCGTGAAGCACTGAGAAACTAGGTACTAGGCGGAGTGACAGTCGGACAGTTCGCTCATTTAACATCTTCCCGTTTCGAAATATTTCTTCTCGACTCGGGCCGCTACCCTTGCCCATCTCGTTTTATTTCATCGGAATGCGCGCAAAATACGAAAGCGACGCAGCTGCGACGTTCCTCTTACAAAGCCTGCCATTCAGAGAGATCTCGTATAGATTAACGTCGAAAGATCGCGGAAAGACTCGAGGTGCATACATTGAAAAGTTGTAAACGAAAAATTATATTTCCACTGATATTTCATCTGTCAATCTTCAATCTCTATCGTTTTTAGCCTCTAGATTTTTATTCCAACACTCATCGCACGTTCACAATAATTTTGAATGAAACACAAAAGAGAAATTTTATATAAAACATGAAAAGGAAACACTCTCGGTGTGTGTGTGTGTTGATGTAAAGTTCTAGATTGAGGAAAAGGAATAATTTCCTTGTTAAAAAAAAGAAGATTCATTAATTAACGAGAAAAAAAGAGAGAAAAGGGGAAGGCGGAATGGAATCTTTTATATTTCGTCAATCAACGATATTGGCCACGACAAATGTCTTAATTTACATGTACTGTTGACGAAAATATATTAAATATATTACACAGAACGCGCATCACGCACAGCGAAACCAAACGGTCATCTCGTTAGCAACGAGGTGTCTCGTGTCTACGAGGTCAGTATAAATAATATACGAATATGACTGACGTTCTGCCCGCGCAGGATCTACTTATAGACTCTTCACCTACAGATGGGACGCGTATTAATCGAGTTTCGGATTTTCGGAGCGTGCGACCGGGCGTGTCACTCTCTTACAGTATGCCGAATTTATTCATAGACTTTCTCATAACTAAAGTCGCCAGTTGCCAATGATACATAAAGATACACTACTGTAACTATTGTTATTCATAACTATACATAATAGCACGATTCGACGACGCATAATGGCAAAAGGGCTCAATCAGACAATGTGTCACAATTAGACAGGCTGCTCATTGAAACATACGCAATAAAACTCCTGCGCTCTATTCGACTATAGCAACAACACGCTCAAAAGCTACGACACGTTTCAGAACTCGCGTACAAATACTCATACATGTACAAAATACAATTGTCTTTTATATAATTTCAACGTGTAGCCTGCGTGTACGTGAGTTGCAGGTAATTGATTGGCAACCTTTTTGCCTCTAACACTTGAGTCATTTAAAACAGAAAATACGCAAATTGCATTCGTCAGTTTGTCAGTTTCAAACTTGAACTCTTTGTATTTTGCTATTTCGATTCCCTGTACGCGGATTACGCATTTATTATATATTTGACACATTGAGGTTTTTAGATTATTAGTGAGTAGATTGAATGACTCGGAA
Organism: Tetramorium parvispinum; assembly: GCA_011638315.1. Classification (NCBI taxonomy): domain Eukaryota; kingdom Metazoa; phylum Arthropoda; class Insecta; order Hymenoptera; family Formicidae; genus Tetramorium; species Tetramorium parvispinum. The sequence continues at coordinate 11,470 of VBVR01003114.1, read as the reverse complement.
ACATTTTAGACAAGTTTCATCTTCAGAAAGTAATACTCTCGGGTAAAGGGCTGTCGCGTTACCGTTTCTCTTTCTTAGCAAGAACTTCTTCTGGCGCAACAACGACTTTTCGGACGAGTTTTTTTATGCTTAATACAATCATTTGAAATCGTTGTTGCCATATCGTCATCTCGCGTCCTAGTAGAGAATTACGTAAATTAATTAATGTTATGCAGATATCTCGAGAATATAAAATTAAGAATATCTTATATTAAAACATTATAAGCATTAATCTCTGTTCAAAATGCAACATAACTGAAAAAAACTTACAATCGTATTGGCTTGTTGCATCCACATGGATAACGTTTATTTTGCATCCTGCATTGGGTAAATAAGAGTATCTTTTTAATTGTATTTTATTCGTGTATGTATATATAAAGATGTTTAAAGTTTTTAAGAAACTGAACGAAATAATGAAGAAGAAAGAAATGCTTTAAAAAGTAACCATATATGTTCGTTTAAATATACTTGTTCGGTTCATATAGATACATTTAATAGACTTTACTCTTCTAAACTATCCGTTTATCTTTAACACTAAACTTATAGGCACGCAGAAAGGAACGCTTTTTCGATTCGAGCAAACATTTGTCGCTAAAATATCTCATCCACTTACCCTTTCGCGCATCTGCATCTACTCGGCCGTCTAATATATTAATAATCAATATTATTAGTGTTACATCAATTTTGATAATTCCATTATTATGATATCGCCGGTCATACGAAACGTAATCTATTTATGATTTTTCAAGCAATCTCAAGAGATACGTTCGTTATATTTCTTTCATTCATTATTACTTTTTAGATCATGTCTATAAACTTGTATACATAGCTGAGTGTTTCTATAAGAGGCTGCATATCAAGATCGGAGAGAGAGAGAGAGCATGTGTATAGACAAGTCTTTATCTTTGTTTTCCTTTTTTTATCGCAAAGAAAAGAAAATTTAAGAAAAGGAGAAACAAAGACAGCTTGCCTGTGCACATGTTCTCTCTCTCTCTCTCTCTCTCTCTCTCTCTCTCTCTGGTCTCGTCATGCAGCTTCCTATTAAAATGCTCATTGTCAATCTACGTGTTAAATTTACAATCATGACTGTATCATGAAAGAAACAAATTTTGTTTACAATGAAATGAAAGCTTTAGAAAGATGCACGGGTATGACCAGCGGAACTCACTTTTCGTTCTTCTCTCTTAACAATTCTCTCATTCTAATGTCACACACGCAGCTTTTCTCACTATTGGATAAACATTATTGCAGGATTACTTCCAACATCACTAATCATCATTTTGGTTCGGCCTACATTACTCGAAGAGGCTGTCTCTTACTTTTCCTTCAAGAAATTGACATAAAGAAATAATATCCCGGCAAATCCGATAATAAATTTTCCAAGATACCAAATGAGATTGGTCGTGCACGTCGGCATCGCGAGTATCCCGGTTCGGTATTCCGTGCCACTTGAAGCTTTCGTGTCAACAGCGAGATTCGCTCAATACAATTCAATATTTAGGTAAGATTGTTTAGACTCTTTAATCTCTTGTAATTTAAACTGCACGTCGTGTATATGTATATAAAGCGCGATTACAAATAATATACAAAAACAAATGATAAAAAAATTTGAGAAAGCTACAGGCGCTATCTAGTTTATTTGATATTCATAAATTAATGATTTGATAACGTTTGCGTATTGAGCGTATTTCCTTGACATACCGGTAGCATTTAGATGCCAGTTGTAACGTGTATGTATTTATGCATGTATGTATGACATCACGTCAAAGGAAATTTGATACAAGAGCTATTGGCGTCGCGTTCCTTCATCTTTTCTCGCCGACGAATGAGAAATGGACAGAGAATCCGCTGAGATGCCTATATTTTATAATACGTAATTTTTTTAATTATTTAAAATAATGTAAAAAAAAAACTTTTGAGCGATATATTCCTATCTTCAGGAATAAGCATAAGACAGTTTATATAGTCTCACCTCTTCTCTTTAGCTTCCTCGTGGCCACATCATGCGACTAAGGCAAGAAAGATGTTGAATGACCTGTCAACATATTTGCTCTCTTGACAACACCCTTAGGCAGAACTGCCCATGAGGGAAGGAGAAAAGAAAAAGCGTCCAAAATGACACCCCTTCGTTCCACGCTCATTAGAATGAATTCTTTGGTGCATGTCACGCGTGTCTACTGTCTGTGTGTGTGTGCGTGCCTGCGCGCGAGTGACATATGTAAATTTAAACTTGTCTAACCGCATGAATTTAAAAGAAAAAAAATCTTATTCAAAAAGATGTGTTACACAGATGACTTTTCGTCACTCAACTTGTAGAATATTATAGGCACGTACACACGCACAGAACATCATATACCTATAATTAAAAACATTCCACGATTAAATAGCGTCTCGATTGATTGAGAAGAGAAGAATTAATTTAAAAAAATAACGAGAATAACGTAGACTCTCGTGCAATGTATATATTATATACATATATACAATAACGCGCACATTGTCTTCGCAGAACTTTTGAGTGCGCTCAGCGTGGAATGGAAATTCTGTGGATGTAAGCGGCACTTCCTTTCGATCAAAAATAAACGTAAACTTCTCCTCAAAGGAAAAGAAGTGAAAATTAATGTAAAGCTTAATAATTGTACGATAAACATATAATAGATACATACTTAATTTAATATTGCCAACAATCAAGAGTCCTCGGTCAATGTAATAGCGCGATTCCTTTCGTTGTCTTGTTCACGGATCGTGTTATGCACCGCAAAAATAGAAGACGGACGGACAATCTCTCTCTACTAACAACGTTGTGCGCCAGCAGCTGCAACCATATGGCATTCTTTCTGTGATCTTGCTCTAAGAGCTCGTTAATACGATCCTCTCGGATGTTGCCAACACACAGTTAATATTAGTTTCGAGTATGTTTTCTCAATGTATGAGTGACACCGCGGTCTCTTCCTCAATAACCACCTGGGTAACATCCTGCACCCTCTACTCTTATTTCTGAAAGGATATCGCGCATCTCGCTGTATATTTCTGTGGCGTCGCTTTCCTTTCTTCTTTTAACAACATGAAATACATCTGACAAACTTTCGTCAACATCGACAAGAATTATTACATAGCATCGAAAGGAATGTAAGAAAGCAAGCGAAGAGAATTAAATTTAAAAGTTGCTCTTCCAGAAACGAGATCTATCGAAAGAGATTTTCAATATAAGTATCTCTTTTCAAACTCTTTCTCCAAGCAACTGCGCGACAACACTCAAACAATTGAATTGAATTGAATTGAATGGAAAAGCAACGAATGGGAAGAATGTTGAAAGTAATTAACTCTTGTGTTCGATTGCATGGCGATAGACGCGAGAACGTTAAACGTTGGCATGTGTGTTTAGATATGTGTGTACTGACACATGTCAGCCTTCGACGCTCTGACGAGGCATCGATACGTTTCCGTGCAAACTATAATCTCAAAGAAGCTATCCCGTTAACGAAGGATTTTTCTCTTTCGCAGAGCTACTTGTAGTAACAAGAACGCCAAGAGAAACATGATGATCCATTGGTTCGCAGCCGACGAAAGCGGCGGAGTTTCCTGAGCTTTCGAGCCAATGGGGATACGTCGGCTTGCTAAAAATACATTTTGAATCACAGTAGGAGGAGATGAGACGACACCTCCCTCGCGAGAGGCAAGAAATATTCTTACGAGTACGTATCTCTGCTTGCGAGCAAGACGGGTAACTATCAGTCGACGTATTTAACAAGAGTCAAACGGATACAACGAGCAATTCTCGGCGTTGGAGAAAAATATTTTAAGAGCAAAGGAAGGCAACGTTTTCAAGACAAGTTTCATTCGGTGGGAACGAACGATGGAAAAGAATTACCAGGATAAGAAAAGGTAACGTTTCGCACATATCAAAAATCTACGATGTATGATGTGTGCAAAGTATACCGTGTTACTTGAGAACCCGGAATGGTTCTCTCCCCCTCTCTCTCTCCTTCAAGATAATAAATCAAAATCAGGATGAAAACTGGCGGCGGTACTTCGAGTCGTTTGAATACAAATGTGGAGCAACGTTTGAGAAGTCCAAAGTGCGCTAGATGTCGAAACCACGGTGTGATATCCGGCTTGAAGGGCCACAAGAGATCCTGCGCCTGGAAGGATTGCCGATGTCCTTGCTGTCTTCTGGTCGTCGAGAGGCAGCGAGTGATGGCAGCGCAAGTCGCTCTACGTAGGCAACAACAGGCGCAAGGCGACAACCTTCTGTCTTCGGTAAATAAAATATCAGCGGGCCCTGTAAGCCCTTACTCCTACGCTAAAGCGAAATACGATGAACCTGTCTGCGGTAGAAGAAGCAAGAATTTTCAAAGACATCATTTACATTTCACGCAGACGAGTATCAGCGTGACGCAGGGTTTCTATGGATTAAATGCCGTGCATAACTTACCTAGCGCACGTGAGTACTAATCCGTCCGTTTTATCAATGTGAAAATCAATTGTTCATACATGTCAATACCTCATATCACGTATGTGTGATCACCATGCGTTGCTAATGCGTGGTTTAATGATATTCCAAACGGTCGCTACGCTACCTCTCTCTCGTTATCTTTCGGACACTGTAAATTGTTTGCTGAATTTTTTGTCAATAAAAATTTCTTAGGTAGCTCGTTATAAAGAAATGCAATTTTTTTCATTTTTCTCGCTAATACAGCATTTTTGAAAGATTGTCTTATTATTGGACGTATATAAAGTATAACTGGCCGATATATAAAATTAAATCGATTATCGTACATACATACGTAATGAGTAATCATCTCTCAACAGTAGTTTCTCGATGCGCAACGTTGCGTCAAACGTTTACTTACGAAAGACTGCTCGCATATTTCAGTATCGACACATCCACGATTATTGAGCACTTTGTCTTCTCTGGGATGCGATCAACAACAAGAAGCTGAACCCACATTAAAGATGCAATCTTTTCATTCTGCATACCCGACAATGGTTCCATGGTTCAATGAGGTAACGCAATCGTACATAGCGAATGAGGACTTGAACAATTTTATTTCTACGAGAGACTTGCGAAGTCCTCCTACTACAATCAATAAACCTTGTTTAGAAAAAAAAGCGCCAATTCCTTTTAGCGTGGAATCTATTATCGGTACGAAATAATGTCCCAAATTTCCGTGTTTTAATCGTTTTAGTATCAGCGGGCTCTCACTCGAGTCTGACTTGAATCTGATTTCAAGAGACTCGCCCACAATCGTAGTGCAGGATATCCAATGGCCGATAATAGTCTTGTCAATATGTATCTCTCTCAGCAATATTGCAATAATAGCAGTAGAGTAAATGGCAATGCTAAATTTTTAAATAGAAAATTTAGATATGAGATACTGTTTACGTTCGCTGGTACTCAAAACGATTAATATCGGTGAAATAAATAAATAAATAACTTTATTTAACATGTACAAATAGAACGTACAAATCAAGTGGAAATTTTTATAAGCATTATGCTAATTATTCAGTAGGAATCACATAATCGGCTCTTCATTATATTCAACATACTATATATATAATGAAGTAATAAGATATATATCTTACTTTTTCGTTGGTTGTATATATATGTATATTCAAGAAGAAAGAAATATTAACAATGCTTATATACACTTTATTATTTTATACATGAATATACCACAATTCTAGCAAACATATTTAATATATTTATAGCAATAACAATATAAAATCGACCTCGAAATTGTATATGTGTGTGTGTGTATATATATGTTTCTTTATTAATACTCTAATTGATATCCTAGTAAATACTCGAATTGATAACCTAGTAAAGCCAGACATTATCATTCTGCGATATACTATAATCAATTAGAGACTTACACGCTATCCGATATATCGCGACAGATATACATATATTACTCTTCAAGGCACAGACATGATGATATTGTTATTTGTTGCTTTCGAGCGTTTTACTGCAACGTTTCATGTATACATCCATTTCGGAAAAATCAGATAGAGTATTGTAAACGATTTCATATAGAACGCATGGCCATTGCTTCTCTAGAACCTGTAATTTGTGTATAGCATTTATAGTAAGATTGATTAAATTTAGCAGGTGTACTTTTCCTTTGTGTCTCCAAATAAGATCTTCCTATAAACAAAGTGCAGCGATAATATTATTCCTTGGCTGGCGTACAATTTAGCTGGCATAAAAGATCTTGTTGTAAAAAATAGTTTGTCTTTATTTTTATTTTATTACCTGCGTAACATTTCCTTTTCTCCATTGTAACGCCTCTTTTGCAACAACGCTACGAAGTGCCGGGTCGCAATTGAACAGAAATTGTTTGGCAGTAATTTGTTCTCCGCTTTGTCTTTGCACTTTCTCTAAATGAAGTCTTTGTAACAACGGTTGTAATAAGGAATCTGGCAGTGAATACATTACTATATCTACGAGACCGGTATATTCTTGATTTGCAAGTTCCACATCTTCAGCTGTAATCTGGAAAAATATTGAACGTTTAATTGAGAAAATTCAATAAACAATCTGCTTTTACAGATTCTATTAAAAAGTCAGAATACGTAGCGGAGGCGAATTAAACGGGAAGCAGTAAGTATTAATCTCTACACTTTGTGTGTCTTACGTTATGTCTCTTAACCGATCTGTCAAATTTTACAAATATCTCATATTGTACCTCCTTGCCATTGATAACTGCAAGCCCCCAGTGAGCTAATCGAAATATAGCGTACATTTTCCAGTCCTTAGACACAATGGGATTTCCCGCGTCTATCTGTATACTGGTCAATCCCTGCACCTCAGCCAAAGCATTCAATTGGCCGAGAAGATTGATGTTAGTTTCTTTAAATACGAAATGCTCCGCATGGGGGAATCTATTCTTTAATTTGCTTAAAATTTTCGCCACATCATTAAATTGCACATAATTAAATTTCACAACGTTGACATCTTGAGCCTTTGACGCGTCCCAAGTCCTGTCTATAAAGCGTAAAGCACCTTGGCCATACATATTCAGGCAACGGCCAACAATTTCTATTAAATAATCTCCGCCTAGAAATTTGTTCGCTCGTTATTCGCATTTCACCTCAAACCCGAGAATACCCCGAGTAGGATAGGGCTCGTTGTTTGAAAAAAAGAAAGAAAAAAAAAAGAACTGTAGACATCAGCTTACCCTGTTCTCTTTCCTTAGGTACTTGTTGAGGTGGTGGACTTGGCGGAGCAAGAGCTTTAAACTTTGCTCTAGCTGTCGCAGCTCTATTGCTTTTATAATATACTATCTTTTTCGTTTGAGCACTCTTAATTCTACTTTTATCCTTGTCACATTCGTGAGACTTTTGAGCGTTCTTAGGAGTGAAAACCGATGAAACGCTAGAATCACTCAACAATGATTTACAACTGTCGACGCTACTAGTCTTTGAACTTAAAGAGCAATATCCAGAAGAATTTCGAGTCGATTTCGATTGGCAATCATTCTGTACATTTTGACCGTGAAACAATTTTGCACTTTGAAACGGTCTATTATTCAAACCTCTGCCTTCGTCTCGCACCGCGTCATCATACTTGTCGGAATTTTGGCAAGTTGTAGTAAGTGTCTCCTTATCGCGTGCGTGGTTTTCATTATCTCTAATGTAAAAATTGTCTGCGGTAATCGAGGACACGTCCTTCGCCGCACCTACAGTAAATTCGTTACAGACGGCAGCTTTGTCATAATCTATAGACGAGACGTAGATGTCAGGAGCAAACAGATGACATTTTAAGCCACTTTTTAAACTTTCATGACTCTGCGAGTTGCTGTCTGTCTCGCTATCCGATACTGGGTTCTCGGCACCAGGTTCACCAGGTATTTTCATCTTACGCTCATTTTCTTTGTTATTCTTAGACAATCTATCGCTCGTTAAACTGTTTACTATCGAGCCTAATATAGGCGGAAGTTTAAATTCCAAAGGATACGATTTAGATGTGTCATCCAATTTGAACAAGTTCTCGCTGGAACTGCTCCTCTTTTTTATATGCATCTTTCGTGCCTCTATATTTTCATTTATCGCGGTGAGACTACCGAAACCCTTTATCTTAACTTTGTCTAAACTCTTTGGATTTACAGCACTAAATTTATTTGAACCTTGCGTGCGTAATAATAAATTAATATTGCTGCCTGTCGTCGCGCTCGCCACTTTATTGGAATTGTCGAGCGAGACTTTAGTTGTAGCTCTGAGAAATTCCCAATTTGTTTTAGCATTCGAGATCACTTCTTCTCTACGTACGCTCATACAAACTTGTGTACTAAGATCGAGGAACGCTGAATTTGATTGCTCCTTGGAGAATCTCCAAGCCATTGCTGTCCTCCGAATTTGTTCGCTAATTTGCATTGTCGATAAAAGTTGCAGATTTGGCAAGTACGAAACAAGAAAAGAGATGTAATCGGTGTGTAAGGTCACGGGATTGCCATCTATTGTTATTTCTTTAATTTGCAAGGCTTTCGCAAGGCTACTAATGTCTTCGATTCTGAAACATCAACCGTCTCGGCTGTACATACGCGAGCGCACATATCACTTGGAAATGAACGAACGAACGAACGAACGAATAATGTACACGTACAGGATTGAAACATTTAAATACCCTTCTTTGATGGATTTAAAAGAAAAATAGAAAAAGATGTGTAGCTCCAAATTACAATATTAAACATCAAGCTTACGGATGCACAGAAATCGACCGTCTTTTTCAAGTAAAATTTTCAAGTAAAGTTCAAGTAAAGTTGACCAAGCTAACATAAGCGATTGATAAGCGGTAAATGAAGCCAAGGTTGAATATCAAATAAAGATTTTGCCAAGGATTTTAATTAAATAAAACTTGACGTGTCGAAATACTCACTTGTGAATGTCATTGTTACTCAAATATAATTTCTGTAATTGCGGCGTCTCGTCAAATCCTAGCAATCTTTTGAGTTTATTCCGACGCAGATTGAGTTCTCTCAACGAGATCAGGCCTTGAAAGTCCGTGCATCCTACAGTTTTGATATTATTCCCCGCCAAATTTAGTACTTTCAAGGAGGACAAGTTGTCCAAGCCCGTGATTTGCTGAATTTGATTGCCATGCAAATCCAAAACTTCCAATTTCGAAAGTTGTTTGAAACCTTCGATTCTTCTTATTCTATTTTTCCCTAGTAAAAGCACTCTTAAATTCTCTAAGAGATGAAAGTCGCATATTTTCTCTAACTGATTATCGTACAAATCGAGAAAGACAAGCTTTGTCACGTGCGAGAAGCTGGAGCTCTCGATTTTGGTCAGCAGATTATGCTGAAGAGACATTAATCGCAACTTGGATTCTCCGATGAGTGTAGGAAAGGTTGTCAGACCTCGCCTATCGAGGCATATTCTATCAGGGTTCTTTTCTCGTTCGGCAGGAGTTCTCGACGCCACGATCGTTCTCGTATCTCCCGTCCATTGTAAGGTAACCACGTCGCCGCCCTGGGCTTCTGCCGGTTCAAGTTCAACATGGGTCCCAGTACAACTAGCACAGCCAAAGCACGTCCATTCCAACGTGAAGATGACAAAAACGTGAAAACGTTTGATTCGTATCAGACATAAAGTTGAGAGACTGACTGACAATGAACGTTGCTCGTTTTTGTTTCCTCTAAAAAGCAATTTACCTAAATGAATTGTAACAACGCTTTGACAGCTTCGGCGGCACTGGAGCACCCGGCAGAATCGGTAGAGCAGCCGCTATCGTCAAAAATGGATTGTCCGCTGGAACGTTGCCGCCAACAGCCGCGTGACTTTTCGCATCGAACAATATTTTTCTCGTCTGCAAAAAGAAGGCGGCAAACAGGGTTTACGCGCTACGCTGCTTGCGGCGAGACGCGACAAGAGGAAAGGGGGGAAAAGGCTGGAGGGAGGAGCCCCTCTTCACCCGCTCTCGTACTACCAAACCGCCGTACTGTCAACAACAGATTACAACAAAGATGACAAGATTCTAATCCGAGAGTCACGCGTCGGGCCCTTTACGTTACCTTTCGAGCCGAAACATTCGTCGTTTCGTCTCGAATAAAGTAGACGGGTAGTTGCTTCTCATAATAGATCTCATAAAATTTCATAAAATATCACACATACACAAGCCTCTTACCCGCGCCAGAGTATCGTTGCTCAATGGCATTACATAACCGAGCGAAACGAACCGCGTCGTGTCTCGTATAAAACAATCTCACATCTTTGCGGTATGCATTTTTGATGATCGAGTACTATAACGTGGTACGTGTCCTACGTGATCTGATTGCGAGACTCGACGCACGGCACGGCGCACGGCGCACGACGACGAGCGAGCGAAATCGCGTGCTTGTCATTGCCGCATTCGCGTATCGCGTGTGTCGCGTGTGTGACGTGTGTCGCGTCGCACGTGCACACATACATTATGGGCCTGTTCTTTTTAGCTGTCCTTTCCCCCCCGCCCCGTATTGGAAGGAGAAGGATAACCTCTGAACTGGCTGCACTAGTTTGAGGTTATCTTTCTCCTTCCAATACGGAGGGAAAAGGATAACCTCTGAACTAGTGCAGCCAGTTTAGTTAAAAAGAACAGGCATCTTATGATGTAATGAGGAGAGACACGAGGAGAGCCGAGCCGAGCCGAATCGAACCGAAGCGAAGTCGCCGCCTCTACTCTGGATTTGAAATGACACGTTTTGTCATCTAGCGCGATTGTATTGTACTTATATGCGCAATCTGTCAGGCGACGTGATTTGCAGCCAATACAGGATCAATAGAGTAAGTATAAGGTGTAAGAAATCTATCCATCTGTAGAGAGAGAATACATAAGCAATTTTGCGTTCGCGTTGCACGTTGGTTGTCCTCCACTCCACTTTGGAGCTCTCTCTAAAGGCTGTTGTAATTCATAGGACACGTTCCACGGCACCGCCAAGTCCAGACAGATCCAGAATCAGAATCCTGAGGTCCTGAGTCTGCCAGGGTGCCGGGTATCGGCGGACACGACGCACGATGACGCTCGCCCTTGTTTACCGGCTTTCTCATTTTTCAAGAAACTCCATAATACCGATTCGATGCGCGATACAAACGAGAGAATACGCTGCACCAGGTAAGAAAGTAGAAAATTTACAATCGTCTTTTACAATACGTTCATCACGTTCTTGCGCATTCGTCATCGAGATCGAGAATTGAGGTTAGGTTAGGTTAGGTTACTTCTCGTCTCGTCTCCATTTCGATCGAGCGGCGAGCAGCCGTTATCTTGTGTATGGTGCGCAGGGTTGTTAAGTAACGAGTTACTTGTAACGTAGTTACCGTTACAGTTACTTTTTTTTTATAACTGTAACGGTAACGTAGTTACATTTATTTAATAATGATAACGATTCATTCGTTATTTTAATCGTTACTTTTTCTTAGTAATTGTAAAGCTATTTATTAAACTTGTCTATACGTA
>VBVR01003113.1:0-19010 GCA_011638315.1 Tetramorium parvispinum | reverse complement strand
AATCATAATATTTAATGTGTTTTTGTACTTTAGAGGAAAGGTGTCGTGCTAGATTCGCGAAATTAGCACGATATTTTTTCATTTATATATTTTTGCTATAAAAAATGCAGAACTCTGTTTTATTTTTATAAAGAACTCGAGAACTATGAAAAATGCTACTGGAACTCTAATGATTTTTTTCATATTAACAAAATGTCGTGCCAGCTTCACAGATCCATTCTGACATCGATTTTATGGAACGAGTTCCGGGTGAGCATTACGGAGTTCGAATCCTAGTCGCGGTGCTATTAGGCACGCATAGTTAGCATTGTATGTAATGACACACCTCTTGCAACGGAGGATGCTGTTCGCCTCGTTTAGTTGCCCAAAGGTCGATCGTGTTTGCATCGGGGATTAGTCCCGCGGCAATTGTGTTTATGTACGTGAATGATTCTCTAAACGATATATATATATATATATACATATACATATATATATATATATATATATATATATCGAAATACTTTAAATTTTACTTATTTTTAATTTTCCACAATTTTTGATCCGGAAAAATGGAACATTTTTTTATTCACATTTATCAATGTATCTATGTTTACATACTCATTCGGTTTTCTTCAAAATTTGTACACATTTGTGGTGTTAATAATTCGTGAAAATTGTTATCACACTCCTTATATTTGCGCGATGGGATCGTGCAAATAACTCCAATTATCTCAACTAGAAACGTACGTGAGACTCTACTTAGCGATATCTAAAATACCCGGATTACCTCCCGTGAATGCGGCGACCTGGTGCGAGTACAACGAATAGCCTAAGGTTTAAAATGCGCCATGCGAGCCGGGAAGGTACGGCGATGCCATTGTTGGCTGCATGAAACTCGCCGGCACGAAATGTTATTTACCGCGATTACAAAACGCAGTTCTTGCCATTGCCAGAGTTTACATAAATCGAGAGCGATCTTTCTATTTTTCTCACGAGAAAAAAATGTTCAAACAAATTAATTATTTAAAGCTGATTCCGATAAAATTTGTTAATCTTAAACCTCTTATTATAAATATCTATAATTTTTTTTAAAAATAAATAAAAAGTAAATTTAATTTACACGAAAAAAATTAGTATCCATCATAAATACGCTTAATTATTTTATATATAAATTTTGATAGATATTACTGTAAGTTATTGCTTCATACAATTCCTTATCGAAATTCCAAGGACTTGACAAAAAATTAACATTCCTGTATAAGATGTTTCGTGGACCGAATCGACACTTTCCTCTCAGCCTTAAAAGTCCAGATGCATTCCACGGGCGCGCAGTTAATACCATCTTTCCCTTAATATCCTCGCGTTGACGCCATTAGCGCGCCTCTTAAGCCTCGCGCGCATTCATTGCGACGCGCGTCCGGTCGAAACTCGCGAATAAAAAGTGAAGTACAAACATACCACGACGAAGATCGAAAGCGAGGAGCAACAACGAGCGGCGCAGGCACAAAGAAGCGACGAAAGCGAAAATGCGCGCGAACGAGTTCTCGCACTCGCACGCTGTCGAGGAGAGGACCTGGAAGGAAGTGGTCCGACTGCGAAAGGCACCCAGGGAGAGCCGAAGAAACTTCACTTCTCAACGTGACAAGTCGAAGAAAATGAGCGCATTATTTAATGGATGTGCACGGGTAATCGTTTATCTTGACGCAAAAAACCTTCCTGAAAACGGTTGACCAGATACGAGGAACCCCTTGCTCCTTAACTTCGTCGAAGAAATTTTACGCTGTTCACGTAATAATTACATTTACTTCTATACAAGTGTGTTATACGGCCTCTTCGCGACAAGAATGACGTTCGACACATTCGCAAGATTCGATGTGAGATTTCACGAAACCAGCACAGAAATCCCAATGCAAAGTCTGTGTAATGGTCACCGAAATACGTGACGAACGTACATGACACTTCATAATGGTTTTGCGCGTTAGGAAGAAAACTACACCTGCCAACCACGATGAACCTTAAGCAGCTGGTCCAATGTGTTCTCTGGGCGACGCAGTAATAAATGTATAGGGGAATTACCTGATTACGTCGCCCGGGGAGTCATGGACGGAGTTGAAGAAAGGGCCGAAAAAGATGGCCGACTTTGGAGGAAGATCTCGAGATCTCAGCAGCAAGAGCGATTGATCGCTTCGGGAGGCAACCGATATTTTTATGTGGCATAGCCGTGCCGTAAGAAAGATTTACGTAGAGGAAACCTTAGTGGAAGGCTGAGATATGTGCCGTTTATGCTGATGCACCTCGTGCACGTATTACATGCGTGTTCGTGATATGTTACTGTGATTTGTACAAATCGTTATAATATATTTTGCGAAAAGAATGCCATTACATGATGCAATTTTCTCAATAAATTAATTATGTTAATTAAATTACTAAAATTTATAATATAGAAAATATAATATGACATAACGGTCTTAAACATTATTTATGAAAGAGTCTACTTTTCTTCATGAGTATTCAATATTTGCAAATTATTTATTACTATTTATTTGTATACACATTTTATTTTTATATAATTATCATCATGTAGCATTTATATTACTTTTTAATATGCCAGATCATATTTATTTCGGATCACTTTTTTCGAAAATTTATTGCCAAATAATCTAAAGCATAATATTGTCAGTCATGAATTGAAGAACAAAATGCATTCACATTCTTTTTACGCCATTGAGCAGGGACGGCAATATACGAGCACGGGACGAGTTTCTCGCGGACAGATATATCTGCAAGGCTAGAGAACGATGGGGGATAGTACACGGTGCGCGTGCGATAAGTTTTCGACCTGACGATCGGCTGGTTATCTTAACGGCGTGAATATACAACGAGGCGTCCTTCGCTTCTCGACTCGCTCCTCCTCGTACGAGAGTTAAACGACCTCAGCCGCGATCGGCCTCACGGCGTTCTATAAATCGGCCGGCTTTACGATCAAGCAATATTCAATAATAACAATAACGACATTACTATCATTATAGCTATTTTATAGATTTAGCCACGACGTGTTTACGTGTCATCATTAACTCGCGCTTGCTGCTCAAAGTACGCAGTAATTCCACATCGCATGAGTTGTCTCTCATCTCTCGATGTCTTTCAAAAATTATCTCAATCAGCGAACTTTGCAGATATATTGCGAAAAATATTAACACCACAAATGCGTAAAAATTGTTTCCTGTGGTTATTATGTAGTGATAGCACTATATTTTAGTGTGTAGTAATGAGTAACGTAAATTAATTGTCAAGTTTTCCGACAATATTTATCTTACTACAATAATTTATTAAAATTACTATAATTTTATTACTAATAATTTTATTACTAATAATTATTATTACTTTTCACTTCGAAAAAGTTAAATTAACGAATAACATAAAAGTTTTATTAGAATAAATAGATAATTAGAATAGATTAATCTGCGATCATTCCACTTTTACGATCTCCATCACATTTTTCCATCTATTTATGTTTTTATTAAAATTGGGATATTAATACGAATGAGCACGAGATATGACATATTGAAATAAAAAAAGAACGATCCAGTATTAAAAATATTAAAAATAAATGCTTCGTATCATATTTTCTCTTATAAAAATAATACGCTATGCGATCACGATTGCGATGTGAATGTGAATTAACTTCTTTTCTGTTTGATATTATCGTTTTAAAAATATTACATATATATGATTTTTCATAATTTTACTTAAATCAAAATCGATAAAGAAGCACAACAAATATAGCGAACATATATATGCGTAATTTTTTTGCCTTGTTAAACAAACATTTGCTTGAATATTTTACGACATGAAAAATACCGTATTACGGACGTTATTTTGTTTGATCACTGTATGCGATAATAATAAATATTCACGAGAATCTTTTCATATAAATAATTCATTGTCGTAACTTGATAATTTTGTCAATTAAGACTCGCATTTAATTTCCATCTCAAGAAACTCTGTTTAATTTTAATTGAAAAACCGTTTCCTTAAAATCTTGGAGCAGAATTTAATGAGTGTCTTCTCTCTCTTTGCATATTAATTCGCGTCGTTATCGTCAATATCTTGACACGTTGAAACAATCATCGAAACGCATATGTATGTATATAAACATCAGTACATAAGGATGGAAATGCATGAGCAGCTCTAACTCAGGACAGCAAATTGAGAGGCGCCGCTGCGGAACGTATCTCGATAGTATGCAGATGCGAGATGCGGGCAGTTAGTTTTCGCGAGTTGACAAGCGCCCGATTTAATAGTGTCCGTTTGCGCGCGCATCCGCGTGAAAGTGCGACGGCATGCACCTGCTGGATACGCGCATACACATGCATGATATTGCAGAGGACGGAGGCTCCGCGTACGATGGAGCGCGAACCGCGGAGTCGTACATCGAATAGATCTGCTATCTGGGGGAAACGAATCGACCGGTCGATGCATCATTTGTCGCGCCACGCACGCTAAAGTTGCGGCTCAATTATCGAACGCGTGTGCATGCACGTGCGTGCGTGTGTGCGCGTGCGTGCGTGCGTGCGTACGGTATCGCAGCTGCGCGTGTACGGGTAACATTAGCGTCGGGGGATTTTAAGAAATTGACGTACGAACGAAACGCCGAACCGGTTCTGCGATGGTTCGATTAATTTCGGATGGAGTAACAAGACGCGAATTTGCAACGCGAACTTTTATACGCCATTTTATTTAAGCATTTTATGCAAAATCAGTTTTGATAGCGATCCGGTAGTGACCCGGTTGTAAATTAAGCGAGTTTGAACACTCATTAATGGCCCGATGCTATTGAATATCTTGAGCGCGATAATGTAGGAGTTCCGTGGGATTTATTTATACGATAATAAGATAATTTATATTCTTAATTGACACGACTACCTGAGATTTTGTGAGAAATATACCATTACTACATTACACCGACATGGCAATGGTCGGTGAAGAATTTTCAGTTGTATCTATATGAAAATTTTATGATGTTTACCATGTATATAGTTGCCAGAACACCTTATATGTGACTTATAAGTGCAATGTGCGTTTTCATGCGTGCCTTAACATTCTATCTTGTGATATATACTTATCTAAAATACTACTCTTATCACACATGTATCGTGCACACTTTCCCGGGTTAGAAATTTACGTTTTGAAATTATAGCCATTATTATCTGTCATATAAAATTATCCAGGCGTATGAAACAACGGTAACGTTCTACGCACTTGGCCGTGGCGAATTATATAGGAGAATTCGCGAGCCAGGCACCCCATTACCGAACTGCTATCAGTTGGAACCGAATCGGCCGATCGACGTATTATTTGTCGCCTCGCGTGTTGAATTCGTGGCTGACTGATCATGTGCACGCATGGCATGCGTGCCAGCTCTCTCGCACCTGCGTGCATTTGCAATGTGTGGGCGCGCAATCGTCCGAAGTGATTAAGGCCCTTTTCCAATATTCAATACATAGAAGTCACCGCGATTAATGTTGGTAGATTGTGACATTTTACCGAAGGCTCTCTGCTACAATATATCTGCATTTGTACAACGCACGCGCCTTTCCCTATATCGAAGGACATCGAGACGAGCTATTGTAACGCGCTGAAATTAATTGCCCGCGACACGTGTAAGAGAACATAAATACATGACACTTACGCTGAATATTGAGTAAAAACAAAAGTTTTATTTCGACATAATTGCCCGGCATTATCTCGCACACGCAAGAAAGCATAATTTGTTTTACTAGCGGTTTGCGCTGTAATACAACTTCTGCGGGAGTCAGATTACATGGCAGGAGTCACGCCACGATACAAAACGTATTCGTACCGCTTCAGTCTGATTTATTATTTATTAAGTTGGAATCGCCCGGCGCAGCGGATCGTTTGTCACGTTGCGCGCGCGGGCGAAACTAACGTTTTCGTTATCAGAACACGCGTGTAACATGTCTAGCGCGGTGCATTCACTGTGAGATTCGAGCGGCCGCTAGGCGGAAGAGCAAGGCTTTACGCGAGAGATGACAAATGATAGGTTCCACGGTAATCACTGTCTACAATAAGTATTTCGTACATTTGAATGTAACGGTGAACGATCGTTAAAATCCATCAGGCATAACACGGCTAGCACACCTCATATGATTTCTTCTTCGGCGCCGGCTCTAAGCTCGGCCGCGCAATTATCGTTCAAAAATACGTTCGTTACGATTAATAAAAGGAGACAGGAATATCGGCATAATGATCGCTGGTGGCGAAAAAGATTGCGACAAGCCTCGTAATTGCGTTTATCAATCCTTCATATATTACCAACGTGCTATTTCCAGTTCGCGATGTGTGACTCGTAGAAAGTCATACATCTCCTACGGTTGATATCTAGAGAAAGAAAAAGAAGGAGAGAGAGAGAGAAGAGAGAGAGAGAACGTGAGTCGTCGTACCGATACATGTATCGGATCGACGATACATCATTTGTCACTTCGGCACTAAATTCATACCTCAATTATCGAGGCAGGTATGTACGCGCGTAAGCAAGTTGGAGGCTGCGAAAAGATATTTTAATGATAACGTTAGGTGCTAATAGCTTCTCGCGCGGGAAGCCGGACGTTTGTCTAGAATTTGAATAAGCAACACGCACGCGTCGCGAGGTATGCACGTCGCTCGCGTGCCCGACGCATTCATCGGGTATCGTTTATGCATGCCGTTCCGCACGTGCGATTTCAACGAGCAAAAAGCTCAAATAGAGAAATACGGAAACTACACGCGCGTCCCGGATCGAACATACGCGTTACGATCGGATTGTAAATCATCATCATCATCATCGCCGTGTTCATGAAGCGGCCGCATACGCTCACGACGGATCGACATTGTGTCATATCATTATCACATCGAGAGTATCCGTCGATAATTTAACCAACAGACGACTCGTCTTTTAGCATAATTATTGCTTTCCGCGTGAAAGTGACACGCCGAGTTAGCAATCACGTATGAGCGGCCGTTAATAAATCGCCGCGTCATCATTTACGTGCGAAATTACGCGGCGAGGTAGCAGCGGTGGCGGCAGCGGCCAGCAAGAAGTCGTACATTTACTATAACTGATATCTGGTGAAAACGAATCGGCCGGCCGATACATCATTTGTCGCGCCGACCGTTAACTTGTGACTCAATTATCGAGCGCGTGTGTGCGTCGAAAGTGCGAAGCGGCGATGCGTCGCAACGGCGCGGCGCCGAGGGTCTTCTTCGCGTGCGCGTGCAGCCGCGAGGCACGCAGTGGCGACGATAGCGAGAAAAACGTAGAATGACAGATTTACGGAAATTGCGGCCCGCTTCGTCAAACTTTCCGCGATCCCCATAATTATCGCAGATTCTGCGCAGGGGCGCGCGTGCATTTGCATATCGAAACGCACACGTAAGTGTCGTGTGAGGCGCACACCTCGCGTGCCTCTGCCCGCCCCGTATTTAACGTCATTTATTATTTCTACATAGTATCGCGCTCTGCAATAATTTTTCTTTACGATTTACATAAATAAGGATAAAATATTACTCGCGGACCAAACGTGTTTTTATTTGAAATTAAGTAACCCAATATCAATAGCCCCGGAAATTAACACGAGATGCTGCAGTAAGATACAGGAAATTTAAGTTTCATACTCCGAGTAATCGAGTCGTGTCGATTGCTTTAATTTCGGGATACAAGTCCAAGCTCGAGATCCGGCGCAAGGACGTTTTCGTTAGGTCTCAATGTGGTCGGCGGGCATTAATTTTCGGAAGTGCAAAATATTTCTTAATTTGTACGTGACAACGACAAACGCGAAATTATTCGAGGTGTCACGCGAAAGCGCGTTCTCTACGCCTACCGCGTCTGATATCCGGCGGAAACGAATTGCTCAAACGATACATCATTTGTCGCGTTGGCCGCTAAATTTGTGACTCAATTATCGGGCAGACGCGTGTGCGTGCGTGCGTGCACGCACTTGCCGCAGGGAGGAGCCGAGGAGGACGGGGTGGCGATAAAAGAGAGTGAGAGGCGCCTTCGTACGCTAACCAGTCGGTTAGTTAGCGCTTCAGATTCGCCGGCAATATTCCTCTGGCGCCCTGCCGCGCGTCCGAACGGTTATGGCACCTCCGCCGACGAAGGTGCCAGTAATTACTCTAACGCGTCCAGTCCGTTCGTGTTAATCGTCTCTTCGGACCGATCGAAAAAGATTTGCTCTTGTAGCTTTCGTTCTCGAATTTTAACCAGTGAGAATGTATGCGAGCACTCGATAACAAGAGAAACGAATACAGTTTCTTTTTCTTAAAAAGATATCACTCGGTTCTTTATAGCTCTTTCATTCCATTATATTGCGTGTAGAAACTTTACTAAACTTCTTTTTTATACTATCGTAAATAGGAAGAGTACAAATCTGGAGCTTTTACAGATAAAAATCGCTATATTTACACTTCACATAATACTTTTCATTTCACGGCCATAAATGTATCTGAGAAATGTCTTGTCCGTGATTAAACGAACACGTAATCGCGCCCAAAGCTGTTATTATGGCTGAAGGTGATCGGTAATTATCTTACGAGCGTGTTAATTTCACCGATGTTAATCATCTTTTTAGCACGCGATCAAGTAAATTCCCCCTATGCTTTCGTAATTATCGGCGAATTTTCTCTTTCTCGTTTTTATCCGTCGTCTCATCTAATATTGAGGATAATGAGCAAATATTTTATTGAGAATTTTCATTTAAACGAGCCCTTCATTGATAAGAACGTACACTGTAATGTAAAATTAATAACCGACATAATAAAACTATGGCGTGTGGTTATTACATTATTTTAAAAAATGCAGTTATCATTCTTCCACTCTGCTTTTAGTCGCGGCGCTATTTTCCTTTCACGCGCGAGCCTGATCTGTATTTAACCCCATCTCAAAGCGACGCTTGACGTTTTATCGCCTTCACGGCTGATGATCCGTAATTATCCGACGCGCGCGTGAACTCATCGATGTTAATCATTCTCGTTATACCGATCGAGCAATATTACATATATTTTTTTCAGTCTAAATCCTTTTTCTTCCCAGTTCATCTTGCAAGGATGATAGGCATATAAGTAAATAAGTTTATTAATTTTATTATAATTTCTCTAACAATGTAGCAAATAACGTACTCGAAAATTATATACAGTAACAAATAAGGAATTAGTTATAAAAAGAATAAGTAATTTTGCAATTTAAAAGAAATTAATATAAGGCTGTAACTCGTGATATAAATAATTAACAAACATATTAAGATAGATGTACACAAAATTAATTAACTAATCTTGACGTTATTAATAATGCTATTATAACATGTCAGACGTAGAAATGATAGAAAAGGCATATTGCGTTTTCTTGATATTTAAAGGATTCTAAAGAAACCACAGATTTATCTATCCGATTTTATGCAGACGGAACTGCCAAAGCTCAGTGTTGCACGTATCCGTGATACATACCTATTTCGCACTTCATATGCCACGGTGGGAATTCTGTACGATCGTGTTGGCTACCTCCGGGAAGTAGTTATTGAGCGTACGAGCGAGATAGAAAGGATTCTCGATAATCATCGCGAGTATGGTTACCTGGAAAATTCTTTGACCTGCGCTATCCTAGAGGTAGCCATCGCGAACTTATCGAGGATGCGTTCGAAGGCTCTCGTTGAAATAGAGAAATAATATTTCTTGGAGGCTCTACTCGCTTCCGCTGATAACGTACAAACAGAATGCAACA
Organism: Tetramorium parvispinum; assembly: GCA_011638315.1. Taxonomy (NCBI): domain Eukaryota; kingdom Metazoa; phylum Arthropoda; class Insecta; order Hymenoptera; family Formicidae; genus Tetramorium; species Tetramorium parvispinum. The sequence goes on along the minus strand of VBVR01003113.1, from coordinate 9,253 downwards.
ATTCCGTACATGTTGTAATAATCCCTGGGTTGTTCAGTCGTAATCCACGATATCGCGAACGAATTTTTGTAAGATCAGCAATCTTCTCCTCTAATTCTCTTTACGTAAAGATCGCTCACGATACCGTTTGCCATAGGCTCAGAATCAAACGGATTGCGATCCGCAAGAAGAGATACCCGAAAATTTCGCATCGTAGGTCCCCGAGGGCAAGGAAAGGGAGAGCAAACAAGGCCACACGGTTTGCATACACGCAAATACGCTATCGCTTCTATTTACGTATACGTGGACACGTCGAAATCGCGTTAAGAGCCAATGCGCGCGCGCGCGCACGTGCAAATGTTAATGGCGACGGTAGCCTTGGCCGCCCTGCCACATTCTCCGATCCTGTACCGTTTTGCAGTATCCGCCGGTTTAACAGGCAGGCAAGAAGCAAGAATTGCGAGGTAATGGGGCGCGGAGAGGAGGCCAGTTAGGAGCGGTGGAAGATGAACGGCGAGAGGGAACGAGGAGCCGAAGAAGCGGAGGGCGAAGAGAACGAAAGCGCGCGGCGCTTGCGGGCACGGGAGCCGCTTTTTCTTGACTTAGCACATTTTTCAATGCCCGTCGACAGCTATCCCAATCTTCCCTCTCTCTTTCTCTCGCGCGTCTTCATCTCTTCTATCTTCTACCTATTCGGCTCCTCTTCGGTCCTTCGGGTTCCTCGCGCGTCTTCTCCACCTCCGACGCGTTCGCCACCTTCTGCCGCCGTTCCGACGACAGACGGTTTCTTCCACTACGTATACACTATCGCAAAGGACGACGCGACATCAACGCGTTTTCGCGCTCGTCGGCGTTTCAGAAAACCGTGAGAGCGAGAATTCGTCCGGCTAGTCTGGTTACCACGCGGATAAACGCTGTTGAATTTATGATATAGAACGAACGATTCTATGCTGCGACGTCAAGTGATGTGAGACTACATGCAAGATGTTTATTAAACCTCCAAGTATTGCATCTATCTATTGACTGAACACTCAAAATTGTTGTACTAATAATAATTAGGTGACAACATGATTATTAAAATGTTAAAAGAATATTACGTTTTATTTTATTATTATTCGTGAAATTGACAGAACGCATTTGTTGCACTTATTATTTGTTACTGTACTGTTATAACACGCCTTTCTAAGTTTTCTCAACAATCATTGCCCGCATGGTCAAGCAGACTGATGCAATAGGAGAAAGTGTCTATCGACTTAATTAAATTTCAACTCCATAAATTCGCTCACTAAAAGATGATAAATGCATCGGAGTGTTTCTTCCTTTCCCTCTCTTTCTCTCTTTGAACACACCGCGTCCTAAAAGTGACAAGAGAGAATTTTACTCCGAACGAGCGCACCCGCAAAAAGCCGAGTCGCCGTATATTCGCCTCCGGAGAACACTCGTTACACGCGTACAAACATTCGGTAATAATGCGCGAGGCATTCGCTCTCTTGAATTCGTCAGTGCCATTTTTCTTCGATATAAAGCTATGACCTTCTGAGACAATTCTCCCTGAGGATTTACGCGCGCATTAAATGCGCGCCGATATCTTTCGCTGTATCGAGCGTGCAATCACAGGGAGAAACTTCACGATATCATCGAAATGCTTTTAAAGAAAACATTGGCGCGAAATGGGATCCCTGAAGCGAGACAGAAGAACGACGCGGTGATAGAAAAGCATCGACAGCGAATGAAGAAGAAGATTAGGTCACCTTTGATTCTCTATCTTTCTCTATGAGCGTATATCTCATAACTGCTAAATAACCGATACAGTTAAGTAGTGCCATGACGGGAGAAGAGAAACATGGTGGTTCATGGTGTTAATGAAAATGTATCGAGGTAGGAAGTCACGGGGCGAGGATACTTTAAGAAAGGCTCGCTCGGCATCAGCTCTTCCATCAAGTGCGATTCTCGAAGGCGCGACTATGCGCTTCTTCGCTTTACCTTTCGTCCTTGGACTCGTCTTCTTCTTCTTCAATGCCTGCCCGTACTCTTCTTCTCCTCTCGCGATCCGACCTCTCGTTCTCTCATCTCTAGTATTACAGAGGCTTCAGATATATCCTGGGCCCCTGAAGGTGGCTCGCTCGCTCTCGGTGCTTCAGCGAACGACCGTACCGAGGCAAAGCAGCCATAGCCACCGTCGCTATCTACCATCTGGCATAAATCAACTCAATGCTCGACTCTTAGAAGCTTCACTCTCCCTTAAGCCCATATTGCTTGCCTTCCTTTGCTTTCCTATTCTTTTTCCTCCCGCCCGACGTGTTCGAGGGGAAGCAGCTATCCGACCGATCTGCCGATTATTAATTCAACTCGCCTTTCTACCCTCCGTATACACTGGACACCCTGAATCCTCCTCGCCATCTTCCTTGACGACCTCGCGCGCGCATTTCGTGTAGCTCTTACGGTTGCGATTCCGCGGCAGCTCTATGCAGCTTCGGAGTGCGATGTATTATCGGCGAGCGAATCGTATCCGCGATGATAGACTACTATTCGCCTTATGCGCGCACCACGGATAAGAAAATCGCGAATCGTGGGTAAAAAGCCGGTGATTCGATTCGTTCAAAGACAAGCCGGCGAGATTCAAGACAGAGGGGAGAGGAGGGGCCTGGATGAAGAAAAGTAGAGAATGAGAGAGTCACGGTGTTTGCTCGCTGGCGGGTTCGTTGCTGTATACTTTGTGCTCTTCGAGATACCTCGATAGCGAGGCGCACCTCCTTCTTCTTCTTTTAGACTCCTCTCACTACCCGGTTGCAAAGATCCTACGGGAGAGATCAGGACAACAGGCGTTACAAAGGATTTAACCATATACACTTCGCTGACGGTCGGGAGTGAACGGAACGGGAGGGATGAAGAGGAGCGGGTAAACGTTGCGTTTGCGTACATATATATATGTATATATATGCCAAACGCATACGCGCGCGTATGTCCGGCCGTTATCGCGCTATCGTGGCGCGCGCGGAAAACTAGATCCGTCGTGAACTCGAAAGGTGATAAATCTAACGAGCTGCGAGCAGGACGCTCTCGACGCTAACTGGTATGATTCACGATCAGGCGCAAGTATCTTTCTGCTCGTGAGCACGCAACGCGTTCGGATACAGCAGAATCCTCGCTGATATCCGGTAGGTCCTCCTTCTCTCGTCCACGGTTGAGGATTTACGCGAGAACTCGGCCCGGACCGGCGAGCGTGAGATGAAGGAAGAGAGCGACCGGAGGCCATCCAGAATGTTGCGAAGGACGCCATCCACCAATTAGTTCGGAAATATCTACCCACCGTGCTGTTCAATCTGCTGCAAGCGTGTAGTCTGCTATCGCGGATCAAGTTACTTCTTAGCGTAATTGCGTGAAACTACGGGTCGCGGGACTCCACGGCATGGCGCGCATCTCGGCAGGCCAACGAAATTTGATAATGGATCATGATAAGGGATTTGCGTGAGAGGAAACTTGAGCAGAATTCTCAATGTCGTCCAACTGTTCGTGTTCGCCACCGAATCTACAAGTGCATTGGAGAAATATTTACCAAAATATATACCGTCCGTCATCCACTTGGCCAATTATCAAAGTACCTTCCGATAATAAATTGCCAGATACGTTCAAATTGAAAAAAGAAAAATATTTCCGCGTCCGCACGTCCTTCACTCGAAGGGAATCTACGAATGATCCTTATTGCTCGCATTGCCGCGTAGCAGACGCATTTTCCCAGAATCGTGGACGGGCAACAAAAAAGTTTTCCGCATCCCCGGAGCTCAACCAACCGTTTTCGTCGACGGAGGGACCATAGCGGCCGGGCGTCGGTAACGAGAGTGAGTAAAAATCACGCGCGAGTAAATCAGTCGCCTGTCGTTTGCATCCTTCGATCCATCGAGTCGAAGCTCCGGGCCAACGGCCGTCGCGGCCGATGCCGAGCGGGTTAGAAAGCCGTGCCGGGACCGGTGGCAGCAGAATTTAAGCGAGTTTTTGCCTGGAACAGGGCCCTGTCAATGCAAATGATTGGTGCGCGCGAAAATGGAACAAGACACCGCGAGACAAGAGGACTCCTTCCTCTCTCGTCGCACCTTGGCCACCATTTGTTATACGAGCCTTGTACGAAACATGACGACGGCAATGATGCATGGCAGAGATATTGGGCCGGACCAAAATATCTCGTACTTGAAGTAAGCGTATGTGTATGCGCGCGCGCGCGCATGTATGCGTGTGTGTGAATGCGGGAACGTTCCGCTATCGATGGGATCGAGGGACTATCGGACCATGCGATATCTGGTCGGTCGGCCGGCCGATGTTCCAAATACTGGATACATATCGAAAGGAGCGGCCGAATAAATATTATATATGTCCGAGCGAACCTGTGTTTTGTCAGGAATTTTACGTATGTCGATACAACTAATTAAAAACGGTCTGTGTATTTGCCTACTGCGTTTTCATGTTATCTCGCGCGTCAATTTTCGCGCGGCACGAGGCACGTGATATGTCAGAGGCAGCCGTGCTCGGTGTCGTAATAAAATAACGCGTGTTCGATGTCGCAAGTTGCCGAGTTTAACGCACAATCTCTAAGCATCGAGTAACCAACCCATAATTAAATATACGTTCCGCTGAAAAACAGAAATACACGATTTGCTACAAATTTGCATGGTGTCCGTCAAGGCGGCAGGAAAGTAAGGCCGTTCCGTTCTAAGCGCATTACGTCACGGAAAATAAATTCCTATTGCACGTGACGCCGTCGGCGATTAGCGCCAAGGTAATTGCATAGGTGCCCCGCAGTCGTAGAAGGGTTAATCCAATAAAGCGGTTAAGTGACTGTCTGTCTGTCAGTGGTGGGACGAAACCGGGCTGAATGATTTGCAGCGACAGCTTCGTTCATATTTCTCACGTTGATACGTCGGTTCTCACACGACGGCGATCATTATTGCGACCAGTAACGAGCACGCAGTGCCTTTTGTACCGAACGATGAATGACCCGCTGTCTCTTCACGGATCCGATCGCACGTATCGCACCGTACACGTGCATACATGCGCGTAAACGCGTACATAACGCCTGTTGGAAATAGCCGTAGTCGACATTATTCACGGTTTAAGGAACGAATCTTGCCGGGGCCATTAAATCTCGAGCAATCCCGCAGGCATCGCTGAGCTCTCCCGAAACTACGGGCGCTATCGTGACGGCAGTTACAACGGTTGCAAAATCGCCGGCGAGATAGCTCGAGAAATGGTTTAAGTGTACGTACACACGTAACGCGCGTCTCGTGTGTGCGAAACGCCGGGATCGGTATATTTGAGTTTGTCGCAGCGCGTTACACGCAAGGTTGCCTCCCTGCCTTGGTATACTTGGGTGTAAGCTGGCGACGCGCCAGAATCGAAAAGAATCTCTTTCTCCTATTAAAAACCGGGAATGTCCTCTTACGTCTTCCCCATCTCATTCTTTCTTTCCTTCAAAGAGAGCTTTACGATCGTTTCCGCGCTGACACACCAAGGCAGAAAAACAGAGAAGCAGTGCCATATGATAGTTAGCATGCTAGAGGATTTACAAACGGAATTGTGGATTGAAAATTCTTTATAAAGCTTAGTCCCAGTTAGTTGTTAGAGTTTTGTAAATATTTAAAAAATGCAATTTTTTTTCCAGAAAATGGGATTCCTAGCGAAGATAATTTTGATTTTGTCATGATTAACATGACGTTTAACATTTACATTTACATTTCTTTCATGTTCGGTATATTCGAAAAATATTAATTTATAAAATAATAATATTAGAATGGCAAATGCTAAATTTAAAAAAATTGGATAGACACGTACAACGAGTGGAGGTGCGACTCAAATTTTATGATAAGCGATATGTGTGTGTTTTGCGACATAAAGCAACATATATAACTGGATATAAAAAGAATTGTTACAACGATTGTTACAATCCTTTCTCATATGTTCTTTACGCTCACGCCGCACCCCTTTCCTACTCTCTTATCGTAACAAACGGTGTATAGCACGGAATTGCCGTTTAAGCGGCGTGTTTCTTATATGATTTCTGAGATGGCGACCGTCCAAACTCATTAATCGTAATGCTCCCGGATGGCAGAACGTAACACACTCCCCCGCAGAATTCTCTTCCGGTAATAACTGCCGCGCCGCCAGAACGTTTTTCAAACCCACTGCCTCTGGAACGAGGCGAATCCGCCCGTCTATTTCGTAAGTGCTGCGTAAGTCCGCTCGTAGCTCTTGAATATTACGCGATGTCGAGATAATAACGTTGCGCTCGAGCGACAAAATTTCGCAATTTACTTCGCCTGGATTATAGATCTTATTTGATAGCCTTTCATATGCTCTCGATTTTTGTAGAACTTTTACGTTTTATTCAAGCAAGTTGTGCATAAAACAGAATACACCTTTTTAAAAGAAGCAATTAAGATTCTAAGTAATAAATAAAGTTCTAAGTAATAAATAAATTCTAAGTAATAAATAAATGAAGAGTATCAATGAGAGAATTATAATTGTTATTATTATATAAAATTCTTAATACGATTTTAGAATATAACTGCTATATATCAAGGCTAATTTTATATTGATTTTAGCGCATCATTATTATTCGATACAAAAAGAATGTTATGAATCGGACAAACGTAATACACAAAAGTTGTGGTATGAAAAACGAAACATCGGTGTAATTTCCGGAAATGTGCGAAAGAATGTCAAAAATGGCTTTCACTGTAATATACGGCTCTTCAATTTTGCGCGACCCGGCACTGCTGTACTGGATCAGAGTAAAATATGCAAGCGGCCAGGCCGTAAAGCTTCGGCCTTAAAGTGACAGTCATAAAAGGCGACGCTTTATGCAGAAGTCGAGATAAAAGATTTCATCTCTGCTGTTTCCGCGTAAGACAGCTAGTCTCCAGAGTATTAAAAGCAAAAAAACACGCATCTATGACTATTTGCGGAAAATAAGAGCGTTTGATTTTTCCCTTAAACACGCTCGCAGAAAAATTGAATTGAAAATAATAACATTAAAACAGGAAGTTACATCCCGATTAATTTTGTCTGTGTCAATGGCCGCAAATAAATACTAAAAAGTAATCCAATACACGAAATTTTGATGACAATAATTATTGGTCGTAGTTTCAATCTTAATTTTCAAGGGCCTTTATAGCACAAAAGCAGAGATAAACGATATCGTTCGTACCGCAATATCGCATTATCCCGGATCCCTCGTGCGGACAGGCGAGTCTTTCGCGGCGCGTTTTAAAACAATTGCCCTCAGCGAGAGAGTCGTTTCGCAAGTGGAATACGCGGCTATCGAGCAAGAACGGGTCGATCGGACTCGCACGAGGTTTACTCGGTCGAGGGCGTCGATACCGATTAAATTAAACACGCCGAAAGCTTCGTAGCGACGGACGGGTTAAATATGAAAGAAGAGGTCTTACCGAGAGGAACGGATGAGAAATAATGAGTACGCCCGGCGTAAGTATACCCTCGGTGAAGGTGCAAACAGACGAAAAAAGGCGCCAGCCGCCCGGCCGCAAAACGAGAACCATCCCGCTGGATATCTGGGATGGACTCCTGTCAGTTCGCACATCCGCGAGCCCGAGCACCTCCTCTTTTCTTCTCTTCGCCTCGTCTCGCTTCGCCTCGCATCGTCTCCTCTCGAGCTCGCGCCAGCGCCGGCACCCTAACACCCGTCTTTTTATTTGATAAGAGAATCCTCCTCGAGGCAATTTTCACGGTCTCCGCGGCTGCACGAAACATCGTTTTCGTCTTAAACGAAATAATGATACTGGCAATAACACGATGAAGTTCTTCCTCTGCGAACAAGCGCGCGCGTATACTTTTTACGATTTGCATTCACGTCGCTGATATCGTTTCTTACGCTTATGTTATCGAATTTTCTGTTCGAAGAACGTATGTACATATACACGAAATAAACGCGAACGATCGCATTCGGTCACGCGAGGCATGAGCTGCAACGGTGAGCATTAATTACGGTTTCCTCCAGACAACGATTTTTTACGTTTCGCGGCATTTAATGATCGTGATAATGTCATGAAAGTAACTAATCGCCACGCTACCAAAGCCCGATGAGCATTCAAGATTTCGACGTCGATTAATAGCGAACGATCACCTCGTGATTCGTGCTCGCGAATCGTTTTCTTTCGGAATACAAAGACCGGGGTAGCGTTTCTGCGGCACGGTCGGCATGCATAAAGATGCGCCGCGTGAACGAACGTGCCGCAGCTGACTTTGAATGATTCCGGTCTCGTTCTTTCGGTAATTTGAGGCGTCTAAGGCGTCCCCATTATCAGCGACGATTATGATGGAGAGATACCGCGTTTGCACCTGCTGCGCCAACGCTCCCGTCTGTCCATGGGGAGTTAGCGCGAACGCGGTAGGGAACATATCGCGTGCCTTTATGCGAAGGGCAAAGCCGGCCGCGCGGCGCAGAGGCAGAGATGAGCTGTGGAATATTTATGATCGTTCTAGGTGCGGGGACAATGGTACCTCATTGAACTCTACGCGGGGGAGAGGGGGAGGGGGCGAAGACTGGATCAGAGACGTGCTCTAGCTACGGCGAAAACGGAAGATCTGAGTCCCGGCCGGGGCTTACTTCGTCGAGCGGAGGAGATGAAGTATTTTAATGATTAACACCCGAAGGATACCAGCTTGATCCACTTTTACGATGCACTTTGCGAGCTTCTGCCTTTTCCCATGAAACTGTGGAATTTCGAGCGAATTTTTTAACTCACGGCAGAGACTCATTGTGCTTGCAAGGACAATGCCCCGCAGGATTCCGTCATTAAGCAAGAATTTTATAAAAATTTTAAAAGCAAATTTATAGATATATATATATGGTTATTTTTAAAGCCATTAATTAATAATTGAATTTAAATGTGTAATACGCATATTCTCGTTTGTATCTTCTAACGATTTAATCGAGCGACAAATTTTTATTTAATATTTTATAGATTAAAATGCTAATCTCTGTAATACATTTCGTATTCTACATTTTTATTGTATATACGTATATTTCAATATAATACATAAATTATATATATTCCAGATAGCATATGATGGTTCATAATAATAAATTTATGTTATATATACTATATACAATATTCCTTAAACGTATCTAAAACATCAGATACGTTTAGAAAACGCATAAAAAAAACCAACATATAGGGGAGAGTTGCTGAATGCGTACCGGTCTCCTAAATCGTACCTCTTCAATATTTTATAGTTTCATTTAATATAAGCAACATTTATT
>VBVR01003112.1:0-19014 GCA_011638315.1 Tetramorium parvispinum | reverse complement strand
GTACCCGATTTTCCGGGTATTCCGAGCTCTAATTTTTATTAATATATTTTGAGGAATTACAATAAAGTAATGTAAAATGTCTTTAAATTGCTTTATATTGTATATGGATTTTATTATAACATCTACATAATATATACATATACCATATCATACACATGTAATTTTATATACAAAAGAATAGTAGTCTTAGAATTTTTAGTCTTCGTAATGGCAATCCTTTATATCTTTAATATGACAACTGCTCTGTTATTAATATAGTCTTTAATATTACTCATATATGAATAATATATCGCATGATAATGCCAAATTAGGTAATAACATGCAATTTTGATACAAAATTTGTTAATAAATTAGGCAGTGATAATCCTAATGTTTAAATGCTTGTTATCAACTGCATTGCTTTAATAAATTTTGTAAATATTCTGTAAAATTCTTTCTATGCTAACGTGTATGAAAATTTTATTTACAAAACTTTTTACACTGTACACGACAAATTCCTTCAAAAAGACAATATCTCTAAGAATATTGAGAAAACATAACAAAACGAAATATCGTAGTTCTTACATTTTTCTGCAATAAATATTGTTTACTCATATTACAGAAAGCAACGTCCCTCTTCTTCACTTTTATACTGTTCAAACACATCTAATCCAGTCTCTATAGTGCAACTTTGATTCTTTTTCTCTCGTTGAGTATAAGCACGGACAAGTGCCAGAAATATGGTTTGTACACACGTAGCTATCAACTTTTTACATCTATTGTAATAAAATCATTGAGTTTTCATAATATCATGTATACATATATATGAAATAATTGCAAACTGTATATATTTCTAACAATTAAAGATGCCATAAATTGGAAAAATAAATTTTCTTATGTTTAATATAACTTATATAATAAATTTGCATAAACGAAATTAAGTAGCATACGATTTCTTTTTATATTACTATAATATCTTCTTTTGAGTAATCTTTTTTATTTTGTATAGAATCTCGAATACTTTGTAAAATTTAGTGAATAATCTAATGTAAATAATAAATTAATCCGTTAATAATACTTTTCAAAAATTTGTCTAAAAACTCCTAGGCAGATTCTACGTCCAATGACAATTCTACATTTAACGCAGAATTATTTGGAAAAATGGAATATATCGTCAACACCTTTCTGTCATATGATTATTATTAGTTCAACGTGAATATGATATAATAAATAGTAGTCATACGAAATTGCGATTTAAATACACATTATTGCAACTCAATTATGCAATTAATTATACAAATTTAATTATAAAAATAATCATATTTGTACTTCAATCATAGCATGTGATACAAAGTTTTGTTCGTGACTTAATTCTCTAATTTTCAAAATTTGTCGAAATCACTTTTTCTCCCAAGAAAAAGCATAACATTGTAAAATATCTATTCCGTTGCAATCAATGATAATTTTTACATTTGCATTTAATTATCATATCGTACGTGCAACGCTTCTCGATGAAGACGCAAACAAATCGCATTCCTTATTTCAATACGCAACGTTGAAACTGCACTATCCTTCAGACAAAAATCGGTCATTCTTAATATCTTTAGTTTGCAACCGAAACGTTATACCACGCCCATTTTTATAAGACCTGACTGGCTTCCTCTACCGACGCTCGCATCTTCCAACGAATCCAAATCTAAGGCGGATTCTATCATCGTCGTGTCCTGCAATAGTCTAAGTCTAGATGCAGATAAAGGGGTTGTAACTGTTACTGATGGTATGGAAGATGTATCCAGAGCGGAAGAGACCACGACACTCTGACGAGAAGGCAGCGGTGCGATTTCGTCGATATCAATTGGTGCTATATTGAGAGACGCTAGCGGTATTTCGTTGGTAACAAGTTGACTTATACTGTTTGTGGTACTACCTAAAAGCAAAATTCGTAATGCCAGATGAGTGTATAATTCATTTTGGTGGTGTTGCATGGACAACTTGTACAATAAAAAAAAAAGAGAGTGCACATACAGCATTAAAATATAAATAAATTGCTATTAAACCGTGAAGGGGGTACAAGCTGTTATGAAAACCTTCTTAGTATCGACAGAAAAGAAAAATAAATTATATTGTACAATTACATATTATCAGAAAGGTGCAGCGATGGCCTTGTGTTTTTCTTATACACAATATATCAGCGATGCAAGCTCTATCGTAATTTCAATTAACCCACTTAATAATGCAGTAATCCTCACACATTCTTACATTCCATAAAATTAACATCAAACATAGCATTGTAAAGATTTTCTTTTTTGACACTGCTTCCGTTTATGCGTGAAGGAAAAAAAAGAGTGTATCAAACCACATTCGTCACATTCTTTGGTATTACAAAATACCTTACCGAATTTTGTAAATTTATAAAGAGAGCATACACATTAAACAAAAATTAAATGTTATTACATTGAATCCAAATTTTGTCCTCGAATAAAACACAAAAAATTCGATGTGATTAACTTATTTACAGATTACATATAACATCTTGTATTGCATATATAAAACCAAATTATAAATCGATTAGTCACAAGCCATAAACCTTGTAATTCGTTCAAAAATTAGTTTCGTCCAAATATAAAAAGAACATGTCATGTGTATGGTGATTTTATTAATACTAGTGAAGAGAGATAATCAGATCATTCGTATATTAAAACATACACTCAATACGAAATGTGTGAAATAAACTTACCGAGTAGTACGCTCTGAGCCCTCGATAACAGGACGTAATTTTAAACAACAGAGAAATATAATTTTATTGAATTGTGTCCAAATTTTATTAATCACTAAGAAACTTAGATAAATATATATACAAACACATTTATATCTAAATTCAGAATTAAAGAAATAAAAAATAACCATATCTTTGCATTATGCGCTTTATCGTTTTTACAACAACGATAAAAAACTTTTTTTACGGTGAAATTCATAAAAGAAATTATACAATAACTTTTTGAGAATATTGAATGTGTGTAAAAGCAATAGATCTAAAAGTTTAGTATACTTGTTTGTATAATAAGTAATGTATATAAAATATGTACTAAAAGGAATACCATTAGAAGAGCCACATCAAACATAATTGGTATCATATAATATTAACTCACTTATATATCACCATAACTTTAATATATATATATTTTTAAATAAACATCTATGCGTAATGCAAAACAGTACTTTCAAAAAATAAATAGATAGATCTCTTTCTTTCAACAATTAAATTCAACTTCTTGGCATTTATATATAATTTTTTTTTTAAATTCCCAATTAAAGGAATCAAGAACAATCATATTACTATTTATATTTATATATATACATATATGTATATACAAATCAGTACACTTTCTCAATTTGAAAGATTCTTTTTTTAAAACAGGACGAATTATGATTCTAATCGTTAAAGCTTTCTAATAAATCCAAGATTTCCTTACTAAGAATGTAATAATTATTTAGTCTTGTTCCACTATAAATGAATTTTATAATTTAAAAATGCGTTATCGGCTGATAATAAACGTTAAATGTCCTCATTGTCGCTCAGTGAACTCATAATGAAGCGACGATTCAAGAGATCCTCCTCCGTACTATCGCTCGGACATAACGAATTCTCCGCGTACGATAAATTATTAGTTAGTGGTCCGGAACCGAATCTGTTGACCACGAGGCCAATCGCCGTCTGCCCGATAATCGGTATGCCGCCCGTGCCTAATATACGCGCCGGCAGAATAGTCTTCGTTATCGGATATTTTAAGCTGTGTTCGGTACACCTCAAATTGTTATATTTAAGCATGTGTGGCGATTGCGAGAGCCGTAATGGATCTTCGGAATAGCACTGGGGAAATTTTTGTAGATCAGTATAACCATTCTTCTCGCTTATCTTATAACGTAAGGGATCCTCGGAGTATCTTTGAGGATATTTCTGAAGATCAATACCATACTTCTGTTCCCCTATACACTGGTCGTATATAAGATTATTATCCGAGCACCTATGATACTCCTCTCTACACCTATGGGGATACTTGTGCAAACCGTCCTCGCATCTACACGGATATTTCTGAAAGTCCGGATTTAACCGATCTACCTCGGCATATTTAATATGTTTCACAGAATCCTGAGAGCAGTGCTGCGCCGGATACGGCGGCACGTAAGTATCGTTTATGTATTGGCGCGGATATTTTGGTAGGTCCTCGGGACAACGTGTAGGATGTCTCAAGAGGGTCAACTCACCGTTTATTGACTCTATTCTTGGAGAATGTTGACCGCTGATCAAGTTGTTCATCGAGCCCGTGAGATCCGTGCTGGGGCTCGTCTGAACCGTCGTACCGTTCGACTGTTAAAATAAATATAAAAATTAAATGTTAAATATAAAGTAAATATAAAAATTAAATGTTAAATATAAAATAAATATAAAAATTAAATGTTAAATATAAAGTAAATATAAAAATAAAAATTAACGAAATATAAAAATAAAAATTAACGAAAAATGCATACTACATATGTAGTGTACATTGCTTACTGAACAACTACTGTAAATTTAACTGCATTCTCAAAATAGACTAATAAACACGCTATAATTAGAAATTACCTGAGGCTGCACAATTTTGGCAGTACCATATGTCTTATTATTAGTAATCACATTATCATCGCCAACTCGTTCGTGTTCCGCGCGATATTCAGGTGTAACTATGCCTCTCCGATCTGAAAAGATATGATCCAACAATGAATTCAATACACAATTAAAGGATGACATCATAACTCCGAGCTTCCTATGACTTGCACATTCGCATGAATATTATACAACTTACACGAGAAAGAGCTTACCGATTAAACTAGGTGGAGCTGGTCCACATAATACATAAAAAAAATTCCCACAGATATTTCCTTGACTGTAGGGATTAAAACTGTCCTGTCCTCTTCTATTCGTAAACGATCCTTTAATCTACGACAGCAGCAGCAATTAAGGAAAATTGTCAATGTAATAGAAACACGATTTGGCCAAATGTACTTACATCTTCGTTAGTCGTTTGATTGCTGCTAGTTAAATACGTGTGAAAACCAGCGAGGCCCAAGATACTCCAAACAGAGAAGAAACATACGACTCCCACAATAACGCTGCTTGGGGATAGTTTAACAGCTTCTAAAAACGGCTTATTATCTTTCGTAACTAAAATCACAAATGAAACGTTGCGTTCTAATTTTGTCATAATTGTGAAAAAAATTTGCACATATTCATTTGTAATAATCCAGAAATCATGATTACTTACGCATAATAATATGTGTAATTGCACATATAAATATAAAAACGCAAAGAAATGCGAGGGATACTATAAAAGCATAAAAGTATCTATAATTTCTTCTGCCCACGCAATTACCAACCCATGGACAGTGATGATCAAATCTCTCTGCAAGAATAGCTATCTTTAAAACCGTCGCTTAATCTAATATCTGTGATCAAATTAGTATCATATTCAAGATTAATTTCGACAAGATCTGATAACAAAGAAAGAGAAAAGGAGAATATCTCGGATATCTAATTTTGATAAAATAACAGATATACATACCTACGCAATTGTCGCATAAACTACAGTGAGAGGCTCTTGGTGGCCTAAATATTTTGCACGTAAAGCAATATTTTAATTTTACTGGTTGTCCTCTAATCAAGACTTCTTTCGTCCTGGGAGGAGGTCTGTATGTCTTAGAGTTACCATTGTTCGGTACTTCTACAATCCAATACGAAAAATATTTTGCATTTAAAATGTTTATATAATAAACACTTATTATTTTTTAATTAAAGCATCATTGGCCTTTAAAAATAGCTAAATGAAATAATGTAATTGCTATGTCTATACTAATTGTAAATACTATAGAATCTTCTTTGTACCGATTTGTTTTTCGATGTAAGCTGCTTCGTCAGGCGTTGCTCTTGGAATTACTCCAGGATCGCTAAAACTTGTGCGGAACAAAGCAGACATTACAAATATAAATAATAAAGCTCCTATTACTGGTATTGCTGGTGTTACATGTAGTGCCAGATACGGACAACTGGAAAAAAAGAGAAAACAATTGTCCTGAAATTTCATTTTGTTACATATAAAAAAGCATGCTATAATTTTTTTCCTGACAGATCCCAAAAACAGTATTTATAGTCCAATCTGATATTTAATATACTATTGTCTTGCATATAATCTCGAGATGCTGTACAACCGTTTCATTTGTTGGATAGAAACTTAAGATTAGAAGTAAGACGAATTTAAATAAGATCGGACTATGAATAACACTCTAATCTCTATCTAATTCTACCGAGGCTTATCTTTAAAGTCAAACATAACGCAGTATGTTGCAACGCTTACTCAGAATCGAAGAATAATTCACTTGTTCCGACAACGAGGCACACAGTGTGCTAACAGATTAAGAACGGTATTCACAGTCCAATCTTGTATTTAAGATCATCCCGAGTACGATCTTATGATGCTATATAATCGTTTCATTGGCTAGATGAAATCGTAAGATCAGATCTAGGATTAGATCTAAGATGAGCTTGAATACAAAATCGGACTATGAAGACCATTCTAATCTTATAAAGTATCCAGTGTATCGCTGATTGCGGTACACAAAAAAGTTGTTATAATAATTCTACTTGTACTGAGATTTATCCTTGAAATCAAACGTAACGCAATGCTTACGCAGAACCGAAAAACAATCCACTTGTTCTAATGATAAGGCACATAATAAGCCAACAGATTAAGAACGATTTTCATCGACGAATATTCATCGACGAATATTCATCAACGAATATTCATAGTCTAAATCTTATATTTAAAATCGTTTCAAATATCGTCCCCGGAGAGATACTGTATAATTATTTCATTGATTGAATGGAACCTTAAGATCATCCAAGATTAAATTTAAAACGATCTCGAATGCAAGATTGGATTACAAATACTATTTTAATCTCACGAACTATCCAGTGTACTTTTGATTAGGATATATAAATTATTGTAACAATTCTAATAAGATTTGATCATTAATGTCAAATGTATGACGCAATGCTTGCCCGGAACTAAAGAACACTCCACTTTTTCCGATAATAAAGCACATAGTGTCTTAAGAGATTAAGAATAATATTTATAATAGTTTAACTTGTATTTAAAATCGTTTCGACTATAATTCTAAGATGTATAATTGTTTCATTGGTTGAATAGAAACTTAAGATCCAGAAATTTAAGACAATCTTGAATATAAGATTGGACTACAAATACAATCCTAATCTCACAAAGTACACCAATGTACTTTCGATCAGGATACATAAGTTATTGTAACAATTCTGATGAGATTTATCCTTGACATCAAATGTAACGCTTACTCAGAACTAAAGGACATTCAACTTGTTCTGATAACAAAGCACACAGTGTATTAAGGCATTAAGAACAGTATTTATAGTTTAATCTTGTATATAAGAGCGTCACGAGTACGATCCCGAAATGTTGAACAATTGTATTTTACTGGATGAATGGAAACTTAGACCATCTCGGGACCATCTTAGGATCATCTCAGCTCCAAACTTAACTTGAGGACGATCTCGCATATAAGATTAAATTAGGAATGCCATCCTAATCTCATAAAGAATGCACCCTTGATCGTGGTACACAGACATACTATCCCAGTCGACGCAGAGCATCAGTTACATTACATCTACGTTATAATTTTGCACTCAACACGATAAATGTAATATAACACATTTTATTACATTACATTTATACTGTTGAGTGCGAAATTATGAGTCTGTTTTTTTTATCGCTGCACTGCTGCATCAGTGCACAAAGTTAGAACGAGGAAAAGTATATTTGTTTCATTCTAACTTCGCGCACTGGTGTAACAGTGCAGCGCGAAAGACCAGGATCTATAATACAGATGTACGGTAACTGATGCTCTGGGTCGACTGGGATAATAAATACCCAGTCGACCCAGAGCATCAGTTACCATACATCTATGTATAATTTCGCACTCAATATAAATGTATATATAACAATGTAATGTATAAATTATATTTACTGTGTTGAGTACGAAATTATAATATAGATGTACGGTCACTGATGCTCTGAGTCAACTGGACATACCGAAGTTTAGCTCGGCAAACAGACAAACATAGTGCTTACTCAAAACCGAAGAACAGTCCGCATGTTCCGACGATGAGGCACACGGTGACGTAGAACACACCGGTCTGCGGTGCCATCATCACCCTGCCGTCGCAGCAGAAGCGATTCCTTCCGGGGAAGAGTTCCCATTTTCGCGTGATGTGCGGCATCTTGCACGAGGGTGAGGAAGCCTCCCTCACGTACTGCCATAAATGAACGCGCGGGCCGCGGCAACAGGCTGCTGGCGATTTCCTATCACAATCGTGCAATCGTGTCCCTTGGACGTTGCCGCTCGAGAGCCAGGACAGGCGTATCTCATCTCGCCCGCGGCGCCCGGTGGCCGTGCCGGGGTGAACGTGCGGAAGCTGCAGGCGCCGAGGACGACGACAGCATCCATGTATCAATCACCATCAGCCGTCGTAACGTCTGTCGTCCGTTGAACGTCCGGTCGCACTCGCGATCACCACCCGCGTTCGTCGACTTAACCTAAATCTTCCTCGGCGGGGTTATTCCTCAGGATCGAGGAGTCCCCTCGACATCCTCGTTGGCGAGGCCAGCGTTGCTCCACCGAGCTTTACCTGCGACGTGGTCCGTCGAGACTCCGACTACGTCATCGTCGTCGTCGTCGTCGTTCGCCTCGACGGTGGCCAGCGAGTCCGAGGACGCAGGGTCGCGGACGCGTAGGGCCCGCTCGCGCTCGTCGGAATTGGGTCAGCGAGGCCACTCGCGGGGGTCGTGCACCGTCGACCGTACGCGAGGCACCGCCGCGCTTCCCGAGGACCGTCCGCAGCCCTCCGTCCGTCAGGTCGTCATCCTCCCCGTCGCGCAGTGGCCGCGGTCGAGACGGTCGGGACGACGGAAACGCGCATTATTTACCCACGGGACGTGACGGGACCGTCGTGAAATACGCCGCGCGACGTGCTCGCTCTCGCGCTGCTGCTGTTGACTCGCTCGCGCTCGCTCACCGTGTTGCCGCGAGGGGGGCACCCGCGCGCAGCGCCGCCGCGCGACTCGCGCGGAAGCGCCACGTGACTCGGCGCGCCACGTGACCCGAGGCCGAGAGCCGAGCGATCGCGATTCAAACGCTCGCCCCCTTTCGCGCCGGTCGATCATCGATCATCCTGGAATCCCTGTCGCCCCGGTGCCGAACCTCGTCGAGGAGAGAGATCGAAAGCCGCGGGGTGATCGAAAAGGTCACGAGAGGGCGAGGAAGTGGCGCGTGCCCTAAGATCCCTAACCGCTTCCCCGCGTCGGCAGGTAAGAAAAAAAAGGAAGGAAGGAGAGAGAGGAAAAAAAAAGAGACGCTCTCGAGAGGGTTGACTCTCGATCGGCGGGCGTCGCGCGAGATTGATTATTTAATACGGCGGGGATGGGTGGCGAGAGCGCGACTTATCGCCCCCGTTGCAAAATGGGTCGTCGACGCAATGCGGCACGCCGCCGCGCGCCCCGCGCGCACACACACGCGCTGCGTGTGTGAGACTGAGGAAATCCTGAAAATCGAACAATCCCACCGCCGGCGCCATCTTCGGGCGCGAGGACCGAATATCGCGTTGCGGATCGCGAGAATTTTTCGCGAGGCGGACGGACGAAGCCCCGGGTGGCGATCTATGGATCCCCTTCCCCCTCCCGGCGCGTCGCGCGACAGGTACATCGATTCCGTCCTACACACAGATACGGCCGAGAGGCATCCTTACATAAGTATCTGTTGTATTGACATAACATTTCGTTAGGGCATCAACTCGACAATGGATGCTGGGATCTAGCTTGCCCCGTGACGTCCGGCGACGCGGAGACTCGTCTTTCGATTAGATACGTCGTCCGGCGAATATCACGTTACATATTTTAATCTCGTAATTTAATTCCTCGTCCCTTGATCTGTCACTCTCTTGTTTTGCGCAATTTATATGTTAATCGTCTCAGCCGCGCTACTTCAAAAAGCCAAGACCGGAAGACGAAACGAGAGGGAGAGAGAGAGAGAGAGGAAGACCATGGCTGTTATTTCGAACGATCAGCTTCGCTGAAGTTTACAAAATTTTCCAGACACCCGACATCTGTAACTGCGAACTCACGCGAGCGACGGAAGTAGGAGGAGACGTGATCCCTCGTCTGGACGGGGTAGATCATCGAGCGGCAGGTAATCGATAGCCCTGCAACAAATCGGAGTGACGTACGTACACGTCGCACGCAGGGGCGCCTGTACGAGAGAAGGTCTCGCTCGCGCGCGCGAGAGAAAGCGCTGCGGATATCAACAGGCATGAGGAAGTCGGCGGAACGCGATCAGGTCCACGAGGTTCAGCCTCCCTCTCAAGAAATCTCTCGAGTCGAGTTTTATCTGTAATCGAAGGTACAGCCGAAACGACGACGGCGGCAGCGGCGGCGGCGGCAGTGGCGGTGGCGATGGCGGCGAGGGTCGTCTCGACGAGGGGATAGGGGTCGCGGGAAGAAGGGTACCGACGGTGTGAGGACGATAGGAAGGGAGGTCGAACGGGCCGAGCGTGAGGGAGAGGCGGGGCGGGAAACCGTCGGGAGGGTGTATGAATCGTCGTGGAGCGAGCGGGCGGATGGACGGACGGACGCAAACGCTGAAATCAGCTCGGGCGATCGATGGATAAATGGATGCGTGCGATTGGTAGCCGGGAAAATCGATGATGAACACACAGGGGGGCATACCCTACCTCTCTAGCCGGCGAAAGCCGGCGAGCCGCCGAGGCACGGACGCGCCGCTCCGCTCCGCGCCGCGCCGCGCGCGGAGAGGATGGAGCAAAGACCGAAATATCGATTTTTAGGCCCCTACGGTTCGTTCGATGCTCGTATCTGCCCCGTGCCCCGTCCTGTCCGCGCCAAGCGCCTTTCAAAACACCGACGACGCGCGCGAGCTACGCCGCGCTCGTGCACGCAGCCTCGTCCCCGTCGACGTTGCCGTTGCCCTCGTTGTTCCCTTGTAGTTCGGACTTGTCGTCGTGCGAAGCCGCGCGGCTCGAGTAAGCCGTCAGAAAGTGGATCCTGAAATCGTTACCGGTGCGCCGATGTTCTCAGGTAAATCGCGCCAGCGGCAAAGACGACGTCTGGCCGGAGAGAGAGAGAGAGGGAGAAGGAACGATCAAGGGTGCTCGACGCCGCGCACGCATTCTCTTCCCCGTGGATGATTCACGGGCTACACGTCGTGAATAAGCAATCATAATCAATGCGATTCTTTGGTGTATCGACACGATCAAGTGTGATTCCGCGGTGATCATTGCGTATTCGACCGACCTGACGGTACGCGCATCCTCGATGTCGACGGAAAAGGGGTGTCGAGTAAACACCGTTCGCTGCGAAGGAAACGATCGGCCAGCCTCATTCTCCTGCGTGCCGATTAAATTTGCAAAATTCGATTATCCGCGTGGCGGAATACGAGGAACCGCGATTGCGACACGGCTGGAGTGATACGGCGCGCGAGTTATCACGTTGCGCGACTTATCGGCCTGCATTGATCTGTATACGGGCGGCGACGACGACGACGACGACAACGGCGACGGCGACACGATCGGAGCGGATTGGATCGTGCCGTAAACGTGATCTCGATCTCACCTGTGTAAGAACTAACGCGATCTCGCGAGCTTGCAGAATATCGTACGTCATACGGGAAGACGCACGCCGATCGATTTCGAAACGATTTGCAATTATGGCTTTGTTCTTTTCGGAGTAGCGTTGCCGACGATTACTACGGTCGCGGCGAGAAATGAAGATTGAGAAAAGGAAGAATCGTCGGGGAATCATTTCCTAGATCGCTGACGCTTTTCGCCCGCGAGATTGCAAGGCGATCATGGCGTAAAGAGGGAGGGGGGCGACTTCTATAGCTTCTCTCGGCCGCCTTTGCAGATGACTATCCGCAATCGCTAATCGCGACGATAGATCGATACGGATAAAAATGCGCAAGACACTGAGGCCGACGGAAGGAAATTCGGTGCGACGATGTCTCGCCGAATTGTATCAATTTAATCGGTTTATCGTTTCTTTACCGATGAGATTACGTCGTGCAACAGGCCTGTTGTAACCGAGGCGCGCAAATTCCGCAAACACTCTACGAAATTCCATCCAATGTCGTCCGCTTACAACGCGATCACGTTTTCGATGTTTAGAAATAAATTATAAATAAACCGAGGAATTGTGTATTTATCGCGTCATGTGCGACATGACAATGTAATATCTTTGATTTTTTTTACGCCTAACAGTAATCCGACATCGCTTTTGTCTGATACAGAAAAGATGGCTATCGCCGCCTCGGAGAATTATCAGCTCAAGTGGCACAGCTATGGGGCGCATCTGCACAGCTCCGTCGCGACTCTACTGCACTCGGAATCCTTCGCGGATGTTCTGCTGGCCACGTCCTGCGGACGGCACGTGGCAGCCCATCGATTCGTCCTCGCGGCCTGCTCGTCTTACCTCAGTCACATTTTCCAGACGTGCCATTTCGGCGCGAACACCAATGCACCGATAATCGTGGTCGGTAATCGAACTTGGGATCTTTTTGCTTCGTTGTCGTACTTCTCGTTGATTTATCAAGTAGATGGCCAATTCGAAGCTACGTAATGTAGAGAGTTAAATGTTATTTTATACTTTAGGTATTGCCCACGGAGATCGGATACCGCACACTAAAAATCCTGATACAGTACATGTACAGCGGCGAGGCCACTGTGACGAACGACCAGCTGGAAGGAGTTCTGAAGGCCGGCGATATATTACGTGTGCGTGGACTGTGGAGATCGAATACCGGCAGCAGCAAGAAGGAGAACATACAGTCGAACAATCAGAAAATTGACCGCGACAAGCGGGAAACGTCGCAGCTGGCTGGGCAAATACAAAAGATCAAACTGGTACAGCCGACCGCTGAGAAGGTAATCGAGAACGTACAACAGGCGGCCACGGCTTGCCAAAATAATATACAGCCCGCGAAGCCGGTCGAGAGGAAAAGCACCGAAAAGATCGAGGATAAAGCCAACGAATCCGACAAGAAGGTTTTGGAGGAGAAAAATAATGAGCAGAGCAAAAACAAGGAGAATCTCGAGACAAATGGCAAAAAGAAAAAAGTCGTTAGTAGCGACGTCGAGTCGAATATGTCAAAGAGCGATGGTGGTGAAAACGTGAGCTAGTTTTTTAGGTTTAGTAATAATGCGATTTAAAAAAAAGCGTTTGTTCGACGAAGTAAAGTCTAATGTTCTTCCTCTTTTTTAGACCGAACTAAATCTGGAGCTGTTAGTGAAGGACGAGCCGATCGATTGGGAAGAGTCGATCGATCCGTCGGAATCGCTTACGATAGACCATGAGATCGATATCAAACCGGTGTGTAAAGTAAAAACTACTACAGACTGTGTTCGTTTTCTTGTTGTGTGAATGAAGAGACAGTAATGAGTTTCCCTTGTTCTCGTCACAGGAGATCGTGCATAGCGCGGACGAGGATGGAGACATGGAGGAAGAGGAATATACACCGCTGACGTGCGACATGTGCAGTCAAACGTTTAACAGACCGTCGGATTGGGTGAGACATATAGAATTCACGCATGCTGACATGACTGAGAATCGGAGAAAGAAACGAAAGGTACAGTATCGCGAATTCCTTACGGCGTATACGTACACGAGGAGAGATTGCGAAATGAGGAAAACGCGGCGGTTTCAGGACGATATAAACGATGACAGCAAGGACTTTCCGCCTTTGAAGTGCGATCTATGCGGTAACATGTATTCCACGCCGCAGGAATGGGTGCGTCACATACAGACGGAACACACGGAGGAGCAGTTGGCCTTGATGAACAATTCGGCGCCCCCCAAGCCGAAGAGGGTTCACAATCACCAAAAGTTATGCAACATATGTCAAAAGGAATTCCCGAGTCACGCCTCGATGGTGATCCACCAGAGAACGCATACGGGCGAAAAGCCCTTCCTTTGCTCCTACTGTAAAAAAGGCTTCAACGTAAAGAGCAACTTACTAAGGCATTTAAGGACACTGCATGACAAATACGTGCATCCTAGCTTATACGGGAGTAACGGTAGCACGAACGCTTAAAGACCTTTCACATTTCTTTCCGATGCAACAATATATATATATATGTGTATATATATGAATATATTATATATATATATATATATATATATATTGTTTTGCATGGCGTCTCAGTCGTGGAGAGACCATACAGTATCTTATGTATATTCAATATTATGACTACGTAGACTGAACGCGTATCTATAACATATAAAAGGATGCCAAATTGGAGCGCGACATGACGACGAACTAACCGAGTCAAGATCTGTGTGAATCTCCACCAGAGAGAAAGCATAACTAGACGCATCTTAAAAATTCACAATGCATATTGGAGAGAAATCTATACAAACTATTTTTTCTAAAGGCTAGTTGTCGCATTCTTTATATAATAATCCTTCTTTTTAATAATGTATAAAATAATAGAACGCCTCTCACGTTAAATAATAATTTTCGATTGAGTTGAAACAAGAAAGCAATATCAGGGTCTTAATACCAAAGAGGCTGATTAATATTGCCAAAACGTCTCATTTGAATGTTTTAAACCTTCTTTTTTTCCCTTTTAATGTAGTGTACGTCTATAAAAAAAAGTTACCTGTTTAAAAAGATTTTTGTTTGAGAAGAAAGACAAATGATGAATGATTTTACTATTTATAGAGATCTGACGAGGAGTGCTTGCGTGTAAAATAATTCTATAGTATAAATCAATATTTAATGATTAATTATTAACTTAATTATTTAGAGTTAATTATAGGATAAATCCAAATTATGTAAGATTTAACTGTATACTATTTCTAGGCTATTCCATCCATGATAGCCCTCTTATTCCCTCAGCTCGTAAGTTAATTATGTATTTTTATATTAAAGTAGCGTATACACACAAACATATAAGTAAGATACTTGCATTAAGCAAAACTTGAAATTTCGATCTAGGCTAGGACATAAGAATAACATATAACATTCAAAATTTATCAAATTTTTTGAGAATATATTGAGTTCTTCTTACATATAAAAAAAAAAGAACAATGCGATATTATCAAAATACTGTCACAGTCTCTGGAACATTAATAATGTGAATATTGATTAAGAGGATGACACCATTTTGCTATACTAATCATTGTGTCACTCTACTATAAATTTTAGTGTCAATTCTGCATTGCGCTAGCACTGTGACGAGCCAAATAACTTTTAAATGTAAAATTAAAATAATATATTACCTGAAAAGTACCTTTAACTTTGCCTTACTTGTACCTCAATATCGAATAATCAGAGTATTTCATTTTCTCGATTAGTAAATATGGTATCATCTCCTTGGAATTGTGTTAAAACCGAATTATTTTCTATTGAAATAAATATGACGATGTCGAATGCGTTCATAGGACAAAATTTTTCAAAAAAACGTAATTTAATGCGGTGCCGTTAATTACAATTCAATGTATACGAGTCCTATTTCTATCGTTTTAGTTTTCTTCCTCGTCGTCGATTTTGGGTGCCAGGTAATATCTGATATGTCCAATATCGCCGATTTTGTATTCACATACTAAAGGCACATCGTCGGACATGGACAGTTGAACTTGATTGCAAAGAGGACCGGCTTTTACAAAGCAATTCAAATACCGACAAGAAAACGTTAATTTTACTGGTTCCTGCATATTAACTATCACTGCTTCCTCTTCATTATCCGCGTCCGCAGTCTGCGCCAATTTAATGTTGGCTGTAAAGAAACGAAAACAACATATAAGCTACTTATATAGCACATATATACAGGCTATCCCTGCGCAAGTGATCATTTTTTTTAATCTTGAATATTTGCATAACATTATTCATAAATATAGCATTTTCAACTCTTGCCTCGATTAAATCTGTATAAATGTATACAAGACTTATACTCTAAACAGTTTTATTCAGTGATCAAATATATTTCGTATGAAGGTGAAAACATAAACAAGAATGTACAAAACATGACCTTCGCCAACGAGACTAGGAAAACAAGCATTTAAATACACTTTCAGTTAAAGTTCGAAAACTTCAACCCTGCAGTTAGTTTCAATCCGTTGTTGGACAGACACCGAAAATCTCAGCATGGCGTTGGCGCTACAGTTTTATTACAACGTGAGTAAAAATAAATTGCACGCTAGCTTATCTATATATGCATTATTTAGTCAATTTACCTGAACCGTAATCGCCAGATGCGCTGAATTTTATCCCTTCCTTGGTACATGCGAAAGTTATCGATTCGCCAAACTGGCTCAGGTCCCTACAGATGCGGGTAAATTCTGCAGATGGCATTTTCACGACACATGAGTACGAAGTCTCCTGTAAAGCAATTGTTTGTTGAACATGACAATCCTAACATCGTTTCAATACTCTTTACGCAAGTGAAACTCACAGGTATGCCCAGATGCTCCTGATCCATATTAATCAGTTTCATCTCATACTCGGCTAGTTTGTCTTTGTTGGGCGACTCGAATATAAAACAGACAGACTCAGGATTATCCCATGCCCTGAGGGTCACCGTATCTTCCGCACCGGCGCATCGTAGAATCTTCGACATGCTGAAAGTGTTTGACAAACGATTACTATCGTGACAAATCCGTATTAATTATTCGTTGGCTATTTAAACTGCATTTCTCAAAAAAATCTTCTTTATTTTCGATTTAAATCGCACAAAGCGCTCGCGCGTCTATAAAATGTTCCATTTCATGAAGAGCGTAAAAATAGTGCAGGGGGTCGATTATTTAGCTTTTAAAAGAGTGAAAATGTGAAAAGTGAACAAATTTACTAGATGTATTTTACAATTTACTAAACCAATAAAATTAATAAATTAAACCAATAAATATCCTAATAAATCTGCTCACTTTTCACATTTTCACTCTTTTAAAAGAAACAGAATTGACCCCCAAGGCAAAAGGACATCCCTTTGTTTGAGAGACGGCACAATCCAGCACATAACCTACAAATTGCGCTCACCAACTGATGCTCATGCCCATCGACAGATTACGATCGCAACGGTACTTGTCGAAGCCGTCGCTCCTGAGATTCAATGAGACCAGGGAGACGTGAGCGTTGTCCATCGCCTGGACCTGAATCCCCGAGTCGGAGCATTCGAAAGTCGCCTCGGTCAGGAGGTCCTTCACCGCGTCCAGCACCTTCTTCAGGATCGCGCTCTGTACCAGGCGTGCCTCGAACATTGTGTCGCCGTTTTTCACGCTCGCGTTTATAAGTTTTTACGTTCCTCGGAGTGTCCCGCGCGAGAGAAATGCGCTGTCCCGCGTGAAAAGTCGTTCCAAGCAACAAGTATTCCTCGGCGGCCTCTTTGGCAGACGGTTACCCGCGCTTTTGTCGCGCGCTCGTAAACAGGCGGAAGTAGATGGCAACCTCGAGCTATCTTGAGAACGTATCCGGTATTCAAACGCGATAGAATTATTTCATTTGTTGACAAATTTTTCAAACAGCGAGATTGGTTACAAAATTTAGAAAATTTCTCAACATTTTTCGAGAACGCTTGAAAAACTTGTTGTATAAACTAATAGGTACACATATGCGACCCATGTTCATTTTCTATCAAAATAGATTATTTTAATCACAATTTGATTTACTTTTATCTTCTTCTAGTTCCAAGAAAAAGATTAGAAAAAGATAAAACATAAGTTGACCAAGATTAAAGTTAGTTAGTATAACTTATGTGAAAGAAGCAATTTTTTAATTTACGATTATGTACATAAAAAGAATTTTGTTATTCGTAGAAAATTAACTGTCATATTTCCGCAGTGTGTACCAAACTTGTAATCATCCAATTATGATTGGCCTCAACTCATGGATTCGTTGATAAAAGATGTACTAATCTTAACTCTTCCGAGTGAGTTACCGCTTACTCCAGTTACTTGTAACTTTCTTTGTCACAATAGAAAAAGGAAGGACCAAATAGGGCGATGCTTAAATGGTGAATAGATTGATTACGAAAGAATACATAAAATAATAACTTTAATGATATAGCTTACATAATTATCCATTATTAAGCCTGATATTCAATGAAATGCATTGAAAGAAATAATAATTACAAAATGCTTAAATACGGCTTTATAATTGCTTACGCTGCTATATCTAAATACATGCAGTCTCATTCGTTTATAGTACGCAACTACTGATATTTACACATTAGCTACGTTCCGTTATTCACTGCCAGTATTACAAATCTATAGTTTATGTTACGCACATTATAGATTTTCAGTACTGGCAGTGAATTTCGGAACGAAGCCATTATATACGGAATCAAATGCCGTAAAAAGGACTGGATCGCGACGGCGAACATTAAGACAATGTTTCGTTCATTGTTTTAAGAAGCCGATATCGCCTGTCATGTTTTCGAGTTCGCTGAACATTTGATCGAGATGCTGGAACAAAAAGGCGAATATTAATCTTGTATGCAAAATTCTATCGAAATTTAAAAATACGCAACTAAACTCGTGCGCTACTCTTACATCTGACGATTCTTCGTTATCTGTTGTTTCCGATGGCTTAGCTCTAAACGCTATATTTCCATCATCGTCGATATCTTCATCGTCATCGTCATTTTCAAAATCTCCCACAATGTTATCTTCATCATCATCATCAGAATCATCCGGTTCCTCGTCTTCGTCATCATCGTCGTCGTCATCGTCATCATCGTCATCATCATCATTGTCGATATCATTGTCCGACTGCATATCCATCTCATCGTAATCTATAGGTTCCTCTTTGATCTGCGTAAGTATCAATGTTTCTTCAACGGCGTTAGCCTCGGTTGAGGGAAGAGCTTCCGATGTCGAAGGTATTTGAAGGGACTGTGACGTCTATATAGAAAGA
>VBVR01003111.1:0-19018 GCA_011638315.1 Tetramorium parvispinum | reverse complement strand
TTCTTATACGAGTAGACATATATTATTTAGCTATAATTGCAAAAATATCACTTTTGGTATCGCCATAATGACGATATTCCACATTAAGTGACTATTCCACAATAGGCGATTTTATTGAAAAACGAAGTGACATAATTATTTTACAAACTGAAGATTGTGCTCACCAACAAATAGTGAGAAAAATAAAAGTTTCGCTGAAATTTTCTTCTGCTTTTACTACTGCATCCAAACTTTCGGCCAAAAGTGTACATATTTCAAATTTGTAATTTTAATTTATATTTATGTGATTGCACCTTTTACACTAATAATCACACAACGTATGCCTAAGGTCAAAGTGACTTGTACTTATTAACACTTTCATTTTACTGATATATAGAATGATTAATTACACAGGCACACAAGAAAAAAAAGTGGTTTGGCCTGTATAGTCAAAGTTCATAAAGAAACATTTCGTTTCTGTTATACAGGCTAAGAGTACATCCAGCGAAAGTGTTCGTTCTGTGAAATTTTGAACTTTTTTTTTTTTTCAAGTTAGCTCGGAACAACGAACCAATTTTGACCTTGGATTTGGATTCAGCAGGTCAAAATACATAAGAATATATCTGTCTGGCATACAGGCCAAACCACTTTTTTTGTGTGCTTGTGTTATTAATTATTCTAATTTGAATTATATTCATTAATTGTAAGAATTTTGATCTAACTTTTTTAGTTTACTTTATCTATTGTTTTTTTTTTTTTACAGATCGAGGAATCGTCTTTTGAGGGTTTAACAAAGCTGAAATGGTTGTCTTTACAAGACAACAATATTCTATTAGTGCCAGCTTCGGCGCTTACACGATTACCATCTTTAGCGCACTTACACGTGCAATTCAATCGCATTGCCGCACTATCTACTGAACTAATTCGAGCCACATCAACAAATCTAATGACCTTGGGTTTAACACGCAATCTGGTTCGCGAAATACCACCCAGATTATTCTATAATTTTGAAAATCTCGTCAGCATCGAACTCTCTGGCAACATGCTATCTATTATTTCGCAAAACATGTTTACTGGTCTGGAAGACACTTTACAAAATCTCGATATATCGTACAATCGATTGACAGCAATCACTGAATTGCCATTAAGAAATTTAATTTCACTAAACCTGGCGGGTAACCAATTGAAACAAGTATCATCAGATACTTTTAAATATTTGCATAGGTTGCGGTATTTAAATCTCAGTAGTAATCCTTTATATGGTGGTTTTCCTCCGATATTTCCTTCATCTTTAATCGATCTTGACATATCGTACACAGAGCTCAAGATCTTGCCAACTGTGTTGCTGTTAAACCTTGAATCTCTAGAAAAGATTTCTCTATTTGGCAATCAGCTACAAAAAATTGACGAAGGCACTTTTCAGTATCTCTATAATCTCACGACAATCGATCTTTCGTGCAATGCCATTGAACACATTGATAACAATGCCTTTGTTGGGCTCATAAATCTTTATTTGTTAAATTTGCGAGGTAATAAACTTACGTCGTTTGTTGGCGAACATTTCAACACAGGCACTGGTTTGGAAATCCTTGATCTGTCTGACAATCGTATCAATCAGTTATCTCAAACAGCTTTTGCAATACACCCGAGGCTTAGACAACTCGATCTATCAGGCAATAGATTTGTTCAATTTTCCAGTGACTACGTCAAGTCACTGCAGTTTTTGGAACGGCTGGATCTATCCGAGAATATGCTGTATCATGTGAACGAGTTTACCTTCTCACAGATGGGAAGATTGCGAGATCTGGATCTTTCTCATAATAGAATTAAATTGGTATATAAATTATCATTAGAAATAATAACAGGAATAAGAAAAGAGAAAATGTGATAAAAAAAAGGAAAAACAAATAGAAAAGATGTATAAAAGTATAGTCAAATTTCCTTATTCTTAGCATCCCCTCCATTCTTTCAATGAAAGATGCAGAGAATGAAAAATTGTTTTGATGATAATCATAATTTTATTCTGTTCATCTAAGTAATAAAATAATACACATAATACAAATAAACGATACACATTAAATAATAAACAATTAGCATAAGGAAATTCAGAATTATTTAAGAATATTTTTAACGCAATTATAATTTAAATGCAATGAAATTTAAAAGACACTATAAAGAATACAGATATGCTAAGAATATGAAAGTTTGATTGTGAACAAGATAAATATTATTAAGAAATTCAACTATCACATATTGTTAAAAATAAAATTATTACAGGTCGACGAATTGGCTTTCTATAATTCCACACAACTCCAGTCGCTAGATTTATCTGGCAATGTTCTCGAAATGCTGAACGAGCGCACAATGGAAGGTCTACTACGATTAGAATCTCTAAATCTATGCGATAATCGACTCGTCTCATTGCCCGAAACCATTTTTGACTCATCGAGGATTCATGCCGTAGAGAAAATCGATTTATCTGGTAATCGTTTTAATGAGATACCAGTACGTGCATTACAACGACAATTAGTATCGTTATTGAGTTTAAAATTAGCTCGCAATCGAGTGGTGGAGATATTCACACAAAACATTATCAATAATATAAAGGAGCTTGACCTTTCCAAAAATCCTTTGAGTGAGAACGCAATACGTGGCATTCTGGGCGAAGCAAAAATCCTACGCTCGCTGAATCTCGCCAATACGAGTATTAAAACCATTCCTAGACTAGAGACACCATTTCTCAAGCATCTAAATCTTTCGGACAATGCAATCGCAGATATCAAACCGATTATATTAGAGCGTACTACGATGTTAGAGAGTCTAGACGTGTCGAAAAACCGTCTGACAAATTTTACGAATCTGATTGGAACCTTCAAAAATCTGCCAGTACTTCAGAGTCTAGACATTTCTAATAACGAAATAAAGAATATCAACGAGAGCAATTTCGATGGATTAACTATGTTACATTCTTTAAAAATGACAAATTTGCTGAATTGTACTAGAATTGAAAAAAATGCATTTAGATCATTGACGAAATTGCGACTTCTACATGCCTATAACTATCCGAAACTAGGATATTTCGATGTACAAGGCATTTTGAAACATATGACAAATCTAGAGACATTGGATATCGAAGTAAAGGATTCATCAGTGGGCAACGAGCAGTTATTGGTGCATATTCACCCTTATTTACGAGACCTAACATTGCGAGGGAAAAGATTGCGCAACATCCTTTCAAGTTCATTGGCCGGTGTGCGAGGACCAAGATTGTTTCTAAATTTAAAGAATACTTCCATAGATTCGATACCAACAGCTCTCTTCTTTCCAGTACCGCGTTCCACTAAGATTGAATTGAATGTCTCTGGTAGCAAGTTTACCAATCTATCGCTTCAGTTATTAGCTGCTTTGGATGAACGTAGAGCTTCCGTAAAAATTAGTGGATTGGATAGCAATCCCATTAACTGCAGTTGTGAAGCGAGACATCTGTGGAAATGGCTTAAGTTATCAGGCGATAAAGCGCCCACTGTTGTTTGTGCCAAACCTGATTATTTAGTGGGTACACTATTAAATAATCTCACAGAAGAATATTTCTCGTGCGATCGTACAACGTTGACAAAATTACAAATGACAGAAAACACATTATTGACGAAATCAACAACCTTAGAACCCGAGATCATCTGGACCATTGCATCAACAGTACAAAACAATAACTATAATAATGATCATACGGGTAAGTCTTGTTATTCTTAGTTATAACGTACGCGTTGTAATGTATGTAACATTTTTGCATATTTTCCATTAATCAAATGTGTATTTCTAAATGTGTTTTTTACACCGTGTCTCTTGATGACATTTTTAGATTCTTATACAAAAAACAGTAAATAAAGAAATAAAAAAATTATTTAAACAGTTTTTTATGAACAAACAAAACAAACAAAAGGAAAACTATGTGAACCTTATTTTTACCTTGAATCCAATAGTTAGTTACTAAATTTGTTACTATCTCGGTTGTGTTGGCCATGGGCTTTAATGGGTTAATTACTCGATAACTATTAGGAATTTTGCAAAATGATATATGGCTTTTCTTCTCGGTTCGATCTGATCTACCTCCAGTTTTCTTCGTCTCTCTTGGCAATTTTATAATAAACACTCTGTATATATGTATATGTTTACTGATGTGACAGGTACATCAACAATGAGCAACATTTCAAGTACCGATGACACCCTGATTATCGGCATCGTCGGCAGTGTAGTGGCATTTATTGCTATCATTATCATTACGATTTGCATCTGTCGACTACGTTGGAGTAACCAGATGCAGGAAGCAAGAATTGCAGCGATGGCAGCATCTAGTATTCACGAAACATCGATGATTCGACCGACAAGTGCTTACTCGGGCAAGATCAATTCTCATGATCTATATGTAAGCTCGTACAATGGCTCAACTCTAGGACATGGCGGTAACAATTCGATTCCATCGGTTACCTCCCCTATGCAAATGATGCCCTATGTACAATCGCTACACATGATGCATTCCATGAGTTCACTTCCGCCATCTTCACAACAAATCTATGGATACTATGATAACCCATCTCTTTCCGTGTACGTAACGGAAAACAAATTGGACAGATAACATAATTCAATAAAAAAAAATCTTTTTTTAAATCAAGAGAAATAATATGTTAAATACATTTTATTTCTATATGCTATATTATTTTATTATTATTTACAATTTCGAAAAATTTGAAGTTAAAATTATATAAAGATTTTATGTGCTTTATTATATCATATGATAATGTTGGAAATATTTTATTTTCTTTGAAATTAAATATATTGTTAAAACAATGTTTCCTTAAAAACAATTTTGTTCTCCTTAAAAACAAAGGTTAAAATCAATAAGAGATTTATAGTTTAAATTGGATTACACTGCAAGAAAATCGTAATTTCAACCGCTCAAGAATATTAATAATCTGTCTTAAACAGATTTCAACTGTTTAGTGAAATATTAAAATTTTTCATGAACATGAATATTAATGTTAATAAATATAATATTATTCAGGTTATCAAATTCATGATCAAGTCAATATAGTCCATATCAAAATAAAGTCTTAAATTTTTGATAAATTTATAATATAAAAATTGTTCAAGTTACTAAATATAAACGTTAAGATCACATAAACATCTATGTAGAATACTTATAGCGAATTCGATTGGTCGCATTAGTGCGCACTCACTCAGTGTATATACATACATTAAAGCTGTTATACACTGAACGTAAAACTGAAATATCTTGAATAATGAAATGCTCAATAAATATTTAAAAAAAATTACACAATAGCACGATAAAATGAATTAAAGATTTCGGTTTTTAACATGTTTCTATATTTATATTAAGCATTCATTCTTACATCGATTTATGGGCAACGGTTTTAATGTGCACTGATTGTGAGTGTAAACTAGTGCGACTAATCGGATTCACTATTAGACTGTTATGTAGACATGAAGCGCAAGTGAGTCGCGCCGCTTCATTTCGACAAAATAAGATATAATATATACAGAAAATAAGAAAAGGATTTCCAAATTTTAAAAGAGATTAAAATATTTAAAGTTATGTTTACATAAAGAAATAAAGAAATACTCTTTTAAAATCTTGGAATTTTTCATTAATATTCCATACATTTATATATTAATAATTAACTTTTTTTCCAATGTATCTATTTTCTAGCGAAATCATATTCTGTCTTCAGATTTTTACATTTTTATTCTATATCTAAAATATTTACATTATTCTATTCTCTCTTAAGTTCCTTGACAATCAAATTTAAATAGATATGGTTAGAAAAGAATTATCATGCAATATCTCTCTTTGTTATCATATAATTATTAAATTTATTCTTTGGTTGGAACATTGC
Source organism: Tetramorium parvispinum (assembly GCA_011638315.1). Classification (NCBI taxonomy): domain Eukaryota; kingdom Metazoa; phylum Arthropoda; class Insecta; order Hymenoptera; family Formicidae; genus Tetramorium; species Tetramorium parvispinum. Next base: position 13,127 of record VBVR01003111.1, on the reverse strand, counting down.
CGAAGAGCGCAATAAACCGGCATTTCGCGAAACGAAACGGGAAGGGAAAAGAGATAGAAAAAACAGCGATGTCAAAGAAGAAGTGAACCGAGATCAGTAACGAGGAGACACGCGAATGGATACGGTAGCTCTGCGTACAATGCGCGATGGAACAGAGACTGGTTGTTAAAGAGAGGCGGCAAGAGGTGAGGAAGCGAGAAAGCAACGGCGGCGGGAGGTAGAAAAAGAGGAACGCGCGGAACTCTGGAAGGAACGCGAGTCGACGGCGCGCGCGGAGGAGAGAGAAAGAGAGACGGAGAAACAAGAGCGGTAAAAATGAATCGATAGGCGGAGTTTTTCATGACGCGCCGCTAGAGGCGCTCCAAGTGGGGAGCGCAATAGGCGGAGTCAGTCTGATTTAGGGCCGCCATTTTGTGACAATGGACGAGAGGGGGTATGCCTATCTGATTGGCTGATCTACGGACTTCTCTCGTCCTGGACAAGCTTCTACAGATTGTTCGGTTGTACACACCGCCGGGTACTCCAGCCACCCGGCAACCCGGCAACGCCGCCACCCCACACCGTGGCTTCTCCTACCCCGTTGCCGACGGTGATGTGCTCTCTCTCTTCCCTCCCTGCCCCGTTGCTGTATCATCGCGCGCGCATACACGTACGTACGTACGTGCGCACATACACGGAAGAATTGCCAAGTCCCGATCGTAGCGTAGCGAAGGAATCCCCGCGAAAAATTGCAAGCGTTTCGTATACAGTCGCTCGCGCGCGCGCGCACGCGCGCTTTTATCTACCATCAGAAAATGTTGATTGCAATATTTCGCTTCCGCTTAATCGAACGCGTTTGTCTTTTTCTCCCTCGCTCTCTCGGACGAACGTCGTCCAGATGGACACTATCGCGTGATCTCCTTCAGGATTTTTAATTTGACAGAAACAGAGGAAGAAAACGCACGAGGACGCTTTCAAGTGTCGATTATGCAATAGTTTTCTCGATGGGAGATTGATTAGATTCACTGGTTAGCGATCGTTAAGAATCTACATGACTCACAATTGTGTTCTTGCGAAAAATTGTTAAGTATGTTGCTAAGTGTGTTGTGTTTTGTCGATTAAAAGGCATTTACCGAAACGTTACGACTTGTTTTGTTCAAGAGATTGGATTACGTTGACTTTAGATTTAAATTTGTCCGATACTTTGTACGATAATTTTCTTTTATCTTACACAAAAGTTTTATATTGGCTCTTATACGATTCAACTGCAATAATAATAAATATTCTTCAGTTATCTGTTTTATTTAATTTTTATTTTAAGAAATGTATAAATTTTCTATGGATTTTTTTCCTATAGTATGTTATATTTCTTTTATAAGATTTAACAAATTTATTTCATCTGCAGTATTGAATACAAACTTATGCCATTAAAAAATTTAATTATCTAATCTCTAATCAATCATAAAATCAATAAGAAAGAGAGTTTAGAATCTTATACTAATAATTATAACAGGGATCGCGAGGATTTCGATCGTTTCGAACACATATCGTGTATTATAACGATTATATATCTGTAACATACAATCTCAGAAAAGCTTGAAGCCACACAAAATGCACTTAACGTCGGGCATGCGATGTAAACAAGAAGATTGCCGGTATCCGGCTACAATTAGCGTAGAAGCGATGCGAGAATAGCGGGCAGGCCAGAAAGTCGCGCTATCGGATCGCACGACCTGGGGCAACCTGTAACACGGTAGATTGTCGTTGTCGTCGTTGTCGTCGTCGTCGTCGTCGTCGTCGTCGTCGTCGTCGTCATCGTCGCATCTCGCTCGGATTTCAGACTTCAGATTTCGGAGGGCGTGTGTATCTTAATCGCGGTATCTCATCTAGATAGGCCGCCGGCATCAAGATCGACGGGCCCACTCGCTCGTTCGCGCGCGCGAGTTACGTGTCGTGTATGCAATGTACACAAGCGAGACACGCGCGCGTGTGTATGTGTGTGTATATATAGTATATATATGTCCATGCGTGTATTGTGCGTATACGCGAATGTGTATGTATCTAGCCTGTAATCTTCGCACGTGGGGGCACGTGGCTCACGCGTTCGGGCTCTCGTTTTCCTCGATCCGATCTAAATTTGGATCGGTCGATCGCGTGGAGAAGGCGCGCGTCTCTCTTTCATCACAGGAACCACACGGGATTCCCAGCCACCTCGCGCCGATCCGACGGAATTATTCAGCATCTCGCCGGCTCGTGCTGTGATCTAGATAACCGTTTTACGCGATCGGCACGGTCCCCTTTCCGTCGAAAAGTGCGTAAACAAATCGAGTTCGCAATCAAGGCCTCCCTTCTTATGAGTTACTTTTTTTTATTTGAGTAATATATTAAAATAATTAAGTTTCTCTGCTTTTTTATTTATTTTTCATTTTTACTTAATAGAAATATTAAAGCTAATAAGATTTTGAATGGTAAAGGCAATTTAAAGATATTCGTATTAAGTCATTCTATGGAATTTGATATTGTATAAACAGTTAATCGATTTAAAAAGTTCTCATTACGAGGAAGATTAAAAATTATCTGCGATAATTTCATTCGTCATTGCACTACGATGATACGTTAGATTTTCGATTGGCTGGCGCGTTGATAAATTGCCGACGTAAATAGCATCACTCGCGCTGCAGCTCGCTGCAATATATTCAAAGTAGACTATAGAAATGTATCGTGCATGTGCGTCCTGATGGAACGATTTGGCACTGTTGAGCCGCGGTATCTGCCAATCGGTGAGGACTGCATTAAATTCGCCTGGGAACATTGAATTTTCCACTCGCGCGCGGGCGTCCCGCTGTGGACATTCCGAATCGCATTCGAAACACTTCACTTCGATACTGTTGCTAGGGCCCAACTATTTCCCGACTCGTAAATTATTTCTATTGGACGAGCAAATCGCTCATCTGTACGAACATGTGCGTTTCTTATTTATGAATTGATTTGAATAGTCAGTATAAGTTATATGACTCATCCACCGTTTTTCTTGAATAAAGATACTCTCAATACTCGAGTGTCATACAGACACCCGATTTACTTCTTCGTAAACCGGTATGGACAAGATAAATGACCGAAGCTTTCGATGCTCGAAAGAATTTACGCCTAAGCTGAGCGGGCACCGCCTTCTCTCATGAATATTCAGCTGGCCAATAGAAATCCGTCTGGCGACGGCAACAGCCTAAAAATTTCAATAACATCGATCGTCGTCTCCATCTACCTCGTCCTCGGCTTTCGATGTATGGATTCGTAATCGTCATTACCGTTATATTACGCTACTAATTTTATGAAAGCACGAGACACTTGTCCTTTCATCGTTCTCTCGCATATTCTCGTCAATGGCAACGGTTGACAGCGACGGCAATAACATCGTCGCTGGAGGAGAGTACGGCCGTGGGCATAAGTGCATACGGGCGAGCAGAGTGCACTTCTCCGTCCGGAGCAGAGGGAGGGAGAGGGCAGTTACGCCCCTCTGGTAGGCTGGACTCCAGCTGGTGGGCGGCGCCACGGCCGGCCGAACGGCGCCGAGTGGCGGCGAGCGTTGCCGAGTGCGCAGGAACGTGGGGGCTCGTGCAGCGCCGTGTTTTCATGCGTTTAGTTCCGCGCCGGGTGCCACGACAGTCGCATCGAGTTGAGTTCGCGCGCGCGTGCGTGCGTTTTTTGAAAAAAAAGAGGGAAAACTCCGAAAAAGACTCTGCAGCCGCACCTTATCCGCTCAACGAGACGAAGAGCGACGGGACGACGGCAAGGAGGATGGACTAGGGGCGAATTTTCGTGGTGAGGCGAAGTACGACGGGTACGAAACGAGTTTTGCGCGCCAAAGTTCTCACCTCGCAACGTGAGGGAAACGTCGTTCATATCGGGAACCTGCGTTCTCCAAGGGACTACGTCTGCGGGCAGAGGGAGACGCGGAAGAGAGGAAAAGTAGACGAATCAACGAGAGATCGATCAAGCCGATCAATCTGCCTGCGCCCCCTCTCTCCCTCCACCCAACTATCTTACTCACCCACTCATCCGCCCGTCGAGCAGAACTCCACGAACGCTACAATGTGCTGTGTGTGTGATGTACGGTGCAGTGTGTTGGTGCTAACTTAGTGATAACGATATCCCCCTCCTCCGCCGCGTCTACATTCGCGGAACCTACAACAAACTAGTCGTCCTGCTATCTCGTCCGGAATTGCCGCCGGGAGATAAGGTAAGGGCAGACAGCGTCGACGATCACGGTTGCTTGATTATCCGCGTTGATTGTTTCGCGACGGGGGGGAGGGGGGCACGGCGCAGCGTAGTGCAGCGCAGCGCAGCGCGGATACCTCGCGATCGCTGCTGGCTTGGCCTTTATCGAATCCACCCCGCTGAGTCGCTTTTCCAATCTTTGAAGCGCAAAGCGTTACACCGCCGTCCGTCATAATCGTAATACGTAAGTTAGACTTACCGCAGCGCGTGAATAAATGGCACTTGCCTCGAGATTCGCGAATGTTAAACTGTTGCGAAACTTTCTTGTAATCGAACGATGCCACGAAAAGAAAATCAATTCGCATTATGTAATTTAATGTTTTACTTTTAAATGCTTTAAATATCACTCATACGTAATTAGGTTGGCATGATAAAATCTAGCTCGCGTCGCTTAATGCAAATAAAGCTTTGCGACTTTATCAGTTATTTTATGTCCTATATCTATTATCGATAAGTATAAATCATTATACTTTCACTATTCGTCATCAAGCTTATTTTCTATGCGATCGGTGACTGTCACGTTATGTTTATTTCATGACAGACTTTTTGTTAGGCACGATAAACAATGCAGTTAAGATTGCAGGAATATTCAAATCACAGTTACGTTTCAAAAGAAAACTCTAAATTACATTTGAAAATCCTTTGCTATAATAAAAATAAGTAGAGACCTGATTTCGATATATTGAAAATTCTTCTGATTCATTTAATGCCGCAATATAAGGAAATATTATATATTAAAAACAATATATATTAAAAACAGTGAACAATCCGGCCGGTCACCGCTAGAAATTTTCCATGATGTAGTCAATCTTCCCGGAAATGCTCGATTAAATCGATTTTTTAATCATTTATTATCGCTCGGGTCTTTCCATGTCTTCAATTCACATCCTACGTCATTTTCGGATAATTATAATTCGGATATGTAATTTCTCGTTGCACAAAAACGAAACAGCCAAGCGCGAACGATTCGTGCTTGCGTACGATACGTTCGAGCTATGAGCGAAGAGCGAAGACGAATTCCGACGGCAGGTAGAATATCGGTCAGTAAACTAGAATAATACGGCGTGTGACCTGTGAGAAGACCTTTTTCAACACCCTGTCGCAACACACTTTGCGCCCAGCAAAATGTCAAATTAATGTCTCCTGGTCCCTATTTTCCTCTCAGCTTTGCGACTGTAAACGTTATTTAGAGTTTCGTTGAAAAGACCAACTCGCCTAATGGTTGTGCAGCTAAACCTAAACCGGTAGGGTTCCGTTTCTTGATCTTGTTACGTCTGTACTTTTACGACAATGGGAAATTAGTTCAGCAATGTTGTTACCTGCAAAGATCATATTATCTCTCTCTGTAGGTTTGAGAAAAAAACAAAAATTTTTGTAAATGCTTAATAAGTTTACAAATAATTACTGAAACCATATAAAATCTCAGTGTGCTTACAATTCACATTATGGTTGAAGTGAGAAATGAATGATTGCAATTGCAGGGTTTGAAATAACACAGATAAAATAGAAGAATCCCTATCGAGGATTTTTTTTCCTCCAAAATATTTATTGCTTGCCATTGAATATGAATATTTTACAATCTCTGGATACGTAAAATATGTTTTATACATTTACAATAGTGTTGAGTTATATTGCAAATATGTGCTTAAACAATTTGATATCGAATAACAATTAATAGCAAAGCATTTATGAATGCGATACGAATTGATGTTTGTGACATTTATTACTTGAACAAATCATTTTTCTCTTTTTTTCTCGATCTGCACCGAAATAGTGTAGTTTTATCATGCGAATAAGAAAACGTAATCTTCTCTCAGTAAATGATACTTCGTGATACTTCGCTGATGTTAATCCAAAACTAATTAGGTATATAACTTTATTAGGTATATAATTGGAAGAATCGCTACTTCTATTTCTATAAAATTTCTGCCGTTATAAAAATTCTTTCGTGAGAGAAAACTTCAATTGCAACTAATATTGTAGCTCTAGTGCTAATAATGTTTATAACACGATAAAAATATATTACACAATTTATTCATTTTCGATATTATCATCATAAGAACTTACTTAATTTCACTAGTTAATAAAGTTTTCGCTTTTTTATAATTCCTGTTACAAATAATTTTATAAATAATTTAATTGCCACTGGTAACTTTTCAAAATTCAACATAATAGTATTCAAATTGTTTGCTAATCATTAAAAATAAATTTTTAAAATCGACGTAATTGATTATACTTTAAATTTCGTTATAGAAATTTGTGTTAACGTGATAGTTGATACAAAGCACAGAATTATATTTTCTTTCGTCGAAATTATTATTAAATTTCTAATTATAAATAATTTATATCTTTTATAAGACATTTATACTGCTTATATATATGATAGCAATTATACGTCTCTGATATCATTCGTATTTTCACTCGAATGGAATTTACTTTCATTTTTTTTTTCTTTCTGCTACCTCGCAGAAATATATCTGCAGAAAAAGATATATAAAAGACCTTGAAAAGAGAGGAAAACATCAGATGGAATCGTGAAGCATAATTGGCGACTTGCAGATGTAACAGACAGGTCAACAGTATTAAGGAAAGTAGAGAGATATGAAGCTTAAGTAGTATAAGTTGACTACTGTTTACTAAGAAAAATGTGATGTGATGATATTAATCTTTTGATAACAGCAATGGTAACGTTAACTCTTACGCATTTGTTTGCTAAACGTAATATGAGAGAAATTGCAATACATTAACGTATTTATACTTTCAATTTATTTGAATCCCACTTTATTATTCCCTGTCATAAAACTTGATAGACCTTTCCTAATTTTACCATGAAGGAATCTTCATAGTAAGACTTTCATGCATGTCGCGCATTCGGTTATCACTGCTCGCTTATCTTTTGCATATTTTATTAAAAAATATTGATTGATTGATGATTGCTTTATTAATTTCTATGTTATTCTAAGAAGTGAAGAACTGTATACGAAAAATTGGCTTCTGTTTTTTCTATACCTTGAAATTGTCAGATTATCTTTAATTTTTGCCCGAGTTCTGTTAATCCTTTCGCCCAAGAAAACATCCTCCAAATTCAACTTCTATCGTGTGCACCAGTCCCCGAATACCAATGTCGTTTGAAGCTTCGAAATTCCAGTTTTTTTCCCTTTTTCTCGGTCCGAGGGGAGTATCGTGTTACTGTTTCTCGGCGATTGGAGTCTCTCGCGTTCTCGATTATTTCGTTCTCCGATCCGTCGGCCGTGCGCGATGGACGGACCGGCCGCGGGCCGAGATCCGAGATCTGCTTTTCGAACTTGCGCTTGCCAAAGCGTCGATGACGTCTCTCCTCTTATTTCCACGGCCGTGACAGTGCGTGTCACGGGCCGATGATTCCATTCTTCATCTCCCGACGCGTTTCGACGGCGCGCGAGCGAAACAGTATCCATTTTGAGCTTCCTATCTGGTTATCAAAGCACGCTTCGTGAGGAATCCGATCGGTACGTGTTTCAAACATGACTGCGAACAAAATGTTGAAGAGCCTCAAAGGATTGTGAGACGCGTTGCATCTGATGCGTCCTGATGCGACGACACTTGAGGCAGCAAGACTAAATATGTTTAAGCGTACATACACTGAGAGAAAAATATAGTTACTTTTGATCTCAACTACAATTTTATAATATTTTTAACGATAATTATTATAGTTAACATAATGATACATATAGTTAAGTTAATTATATTTACAGTTAGAAATATTATATAATTATCGTTGAGGCCAAAAGTAACTATATTTTTCTCTCAGTGTAGTGTGAAGATTTTGTGAAAGGTTCGAGCAATAGTTGAGAATCGTCATACTTTTTTAGGTTGATTGTGAAATAGTTGAATAATTTGGAGCGACCAATGCTGTCCTACATCTTGAAAATAAAGGGAATTAGATATACTGAGAGAAAAATATAGTTACTTTAGGCCTCAACTATAATTTTATAATATTTCTAATTATAAATATGATTAACTTAATTATATGCATCTTTATGTTAACCATAATTATCGTTAGAAATATTATAAAATTGTAGTCGAGGCCAAAAATAACTATATTTTTCTTTCAGTGTACGTGTTCAAATGTAAAATGCATTTGCTTCTTGATCTTGAAGCTACAAGGCCAGATTAATTGTTTTATTTCGAAAATATAAAACAAAATCGATGGATTCTATCGTTATTGTATTCTATTCGTTCACATTACTATAGATATAAATACAATAAAATCATGTCGTTACCATCCAATTCTTTGAAATCTCCATTAAATACGTTGCACATGTGTGTATAAGTGTATGTATATATTTTCGAGTACCGACGCCGTCACGACGTTGACGCCGCCGTGGACGCTTTTGAGGAGATTAACGAATTTCGATAAGATTAGCGATGTGATACGTGATCGAGGAGTTCACGCCGATGGAGTTTCGTCGAGAGTGGACACAGTGATGTAACTCACAGTAGATAAGATCCGCTAGATCGCAGCCGGCTTAATGAAAGTACAATTAATTCAAGTCGGAGGCGAAATCAAATCGCTGGCGCTAATCGCGAGCGAAATTCTAAAACGCCCGCGGCTCGCGTTTCCGTTAGTTACGCGAAAAATATCGCGATGTGATTTACAGCGTATCAGATAGCCAGACAGAAAAACGCCCGATTTTTTTATCAATGCGACGGTGGTGAATTTTTCACGCGTTTAATTATTAGCGCTACAATTGAGATGTGTACAATAAATATCGCGCTATCACGAGGAAAGTCCATTCGCACCAGTGAAAACTCGTTATGTCGATATACTATTACGATCGATGAGATCATCTTTATCGCAATGAGCAAACGTATATATGAATAGTATACGCTTATCAGCTATAATTATTTCTTCGGCGGTTCAACGGACGTGCTCCAATTTACTGGAACCTGTTCTCGGTCGCCGTATGTAATATTCACGATATAACGACGCCGATCTAGGAAGTAACCGCTTATCGTCTTGTCGTCGTGGTTCATGCGGAGAATCCGGGTATTTTTTTCCATCTGTCCTTCGTTTTCACGTACATCGAGTGCGTGTCGTAATCTCTCTCGCTCGCGGTTAAAGTCTATGATATTTTCGTGTTGGTTATCTAGCCCGGGGTTTTCAACCATTATCACGATTGTCAGATCAATGAGAACCCACGATCTGTGCGAGTGATCGAAAGTGCATATCGGTCAAGTGTGTCTGATTTCGATTATCTAGAGTGTGTCTTATTAGATTAGACAATTTCCTTCGTGTACTAATTTTCAGAAGTAATAACAAACTAGGAAAGACGAACTGTCAAATTTTTTTATCAGAAAAACAGAAGGGAGAAAAAGGAAGCAGAAAATAAAAAGTCAGCAAGAATAAACGAGTTTCTTTATTAGTAAATCTTTTTTTTTTTAAGAAACGAGTTTCGCATATTAGTAATTATTTGAAACTGTGAAAATAACCATATATTCCCATTGGTAAATATTCGAGCATGTTAATGATCTAAACGACCAGTATATGGCTGCGATAAAAATAAAGTGCGCGGCTCGCGTGATTTATATTGCCAAAAAAATATTATTCCGATCGTGAGATATCTCTGAAAAGTAATCGCTCGTTCGTCTTGCGATCGTGTCGAGCGATACGGTTTGATTGATCTGTTCAAATTTAGTTATATCTATGATCGATCGAGTCCCCGATTATCTTTCCGACGTTTTTGACGATAACCGCCTAAATTGGGCGACAATTTAGAACGTCGATACTTCTCGGTGTGCTTAATTAATGAACTGCTTGATTAGTTTATTACTTGTGATTGATATTTAAATGATATCGAATATTTATTCATAAGAAGCATCTAGACTAATTAAAAATAGAGGGTTGCATTAATTTGTTACGTTGCAATCATTATTAACGTCACTGATAATATTACCTAATGCACGAAATATATTTGCAAAATATATGTACATCGTATATCATGTTGTAATACATTAACTTAACAATAACGAAGAATCTCGATAGCTCGGCAATCAAAATTAATCGGATATGCGTGTCACATTCCGCGCGGTATCAATTCTTATCGATGTACGCTTTTTCGTGTGTATCTTATCGCGCATTGTTTTCGAGTGCTTTATTTGCTCCGAGAAAAAGTGATTTTTAGCGCAAAGCCAAAAAAGAGAGAACAGTAACATTCGAATTTGTCGAAACAACCATCACCACTATCAGCGTGCAGTTTCTTTTTGCGCGTCGGAAGATTCACTATTTTGCGGCTTCGACTGAAAATGAAACCTGTTAACCCGGCGTAACCGGTTTCTCGAGATGGATATTTTTTTTCGCTGCAGCCGCATACGCGGCGTTTTTAGTTCTCGCGACAATAAAAATTCCCCCGGCGGAACTCCATGATCTATCAAAGATAGTTATCTGATATTTCCGAAAATGTGTCTCGATAAGAATCCCGTCGCTTTTCTCCGCCTCTCCGGGCCAGCGCCTCTCGCTGTCCCTTTTCCTCTCGCGCTCCTCTATCTGGATTGGGCGATTAAACCGACCTGTCCCGGTTGCGTCACCGATGACCTTGATCGCCCATAAGCTGATTGATAAATCATTTCGAGTATTTGATCGTCAATCGTTGATACTCAGTATGTTCGCACTAAAGCGCTGATCAGGACCTAATTACCGTAGATCACTCTGATCGATTATCGGAATTCAACGTGTTACGCTAATTCGGCGATCGGGGTAAGTTTGTTTCTCGTGCATTTCCTCCGCTTTTATCGAATCTACATCATCGAACGGAAGTATTTCCATTAAAACTCTTTTCTTACGTAAGCAAGAATCTAACGGTTTGATCGGAAAGGCTTGAGTATAAAGTCTACAAATAAATCTGAATGTCGGACGAATAACCGAATCCATAAATAATCCAATAATCCAAAAATAAATCTGAAAATTACATATCGGTTTTGATATCTAAAAATATTCGCATTCTGCTTAAATCAAAGTAATAAGATATTATTTAAAATATTTGGTTGCTCGCATACGTCGTGAAAAATTCTTGATCTGTTCAGGTATTCATATTTAAGTTTGTGAGCATCGAGCAAAAGTGAATTTACAGTGAGATAAAAACATCATTGGATAGTTTTCCGTTTCAATTATTGAGCTGCGTAAAGAGCGAAAATAGCGCCACGTTTCGATCGCTCGCGAAGCATCTCCCCGTCTTTTCCGTTTTCGCGTCCGGTTCGCGATAGAAGAAGAGAGGGAAAGACGTAGCAAAACAGGCGGCGCATTATACAGCTTGTATTCGATGAAAGAATCATTGAAGCGTCTCGTGTTTCGGTATTAATTTACTGCATGCGTGTCCGCCCTGTTCATGACACGCCGTTCTTCCTTTTGCGCGACAAGGGCGATATCGGAAAGCCGGTAAGGACGCACATAAACCGGTGCGGTGCCGTAAGCTTGTCGTCGTGCACGTTACAAAGTTGTTCATTATCCCGCATCCACATTCGTGTATCGCGGTTACACGATCGCGGCCAGAATTCAAGAAAGTCACCGTGCGACGGCCTTATTGAAATGACACCGTCGAGATACCGCGAGAAACGTTCGCCTCGTGGCGAAATCGGGCTATTGAATCAATTAATTAATACAGCAATAATTTTCGGGTTTGACAGTGTCTTATTAAGTCACGTCTGGTCGCGCGTATCACCTGCTTCGGCGAAATGATATAATTAATTAACGCGCCGCGCTAGCGCGCGCGTGTCTAGACGCTTAACGAGGTCGTGCAAATCGCGGAATTATTTATTGCTAATAAAGTTGGAATTTTCCCACCGTGCGCCGCGGATCGCGTGGATCGCGTTCGACTAATAGCACTCCAATTAACTTCATTCCATGTTTGCATATATCTCGTACATCTTTTGGATAATGTGCTCAGTGCTACCGGTAGCTGCATATTCTAAATCGATGTCAAACGCACTTCTGGTTATTATAATTTACTCCAAAAGAGTGTCCAAGATAATTTCGTATGTGTTCTTAAATATAAATGTTTTTAAGTGTATTTTTTATATTTTACTGATTATCTGGGACATTCTTTTCCACCGCGTGGTAGAAGAATTAGGATCTGAGCAGAGCGGCTGACTATCATTTCAAGACATGTTTTATGATTTAAGTCTTTGTTTTAAAGTAACGCACAATTTTATGTCTAAAGTCTTGCAAATACAGATAACGCAACGCTAAGACTTTAGACATAAGACAGTATTGTGTGTTGCTTTAAGACAAAGACTTAAACCATAAAACATGTCTTGAAATGATAAGTCAGCCATTCTGCTTAGGCCTTGGTGAGAAATCAAGGATAATCAATCGAGATTAACGATCGAGCGAGGAGCAACCGAACTAATCCATGCAATTCGATGTGTTTCGCAGGACGGAGGCCAGGAGGAAGAAGTTTCTTTCGCTCAGCAAGCCAGACCAAGATTACCTATGATCCCACTGGGCGTCGCGAGGACGACGGAAAAGGAAGAGAGGCGCTTTTGGCAGTATTCCTAATCTTCCTTCCCGACCTGCCGCCCGTTCTCTCTCTGTACTCCGCTTTCCATCCCTCTCTCTCCTCCCCCTTCTCGCGTCTCCTCCTCCTCCCGCTGTTACCTCACCTGCTCGTTCTTCGGCAAGCGATCGGTGACGTACCGAGATCTCGTTGGACACGATGGATATGAGCAGCGAGTCGAGCGCTAGGACGTGGTATGAGACGCCTAGGTCGCTGGAGCCGCCTTCGGGGGGTGCCGGAGTGGCTGGAGTGGTCGGCAACGATTACAGGGGTTACTACCCTCATGCCGGACCGACGGCGCATCACCCCGCGGCTGCGGCCCACTACGCTCACAGTAAGTAC